>CAUYLZ010111175.1:0-10276 GCA_963573645.1 Pithecia hirsuta | reverse complement strand
ATGTGAGGCCTCTGTTCTGTTCCATTGGTCTATATCTCTGCTTTGGTACCAGTACCATGCTGTTTTGATTGCTATAGCCTTATAGGAGAGTTTGAAGTCAGGTAGAGTGATGCTTCCAGCTTTGTTCTTTTCGCATAGGATTGTTTTAGCTATGTGGGCTCTCCTTTGGTTCTGCATGAATTTTAAAGTGGTTTTTTCCAGTTTTGTGAAAAAAGTCAATGGTAGCTTGATGGGGATAGCATTGAATCTATAAATTACTTTGGGCAGTATGGCCATTTTCACGATATTGATTCTTCCTAACCATGAGCATGAAATGTTTTTCCATCTGTTTGTGTCCTCTCTTATTATCTTGAGCAGTGGTTTATAGTTCTCCTTGAAGAGATCTTTTACCTCCTTTGTGAGTTGTATTCCCACGTATTTTTTTCTTTTTGCAGCAATTGTAAATGGGAGTTTGCTCATGATTTGGCTCTCTTTAAGTCTGTTGTTGGTGTATAGGAATGCTTGTAATTTCTGCACATTGATTTTGCATCCTGAGAGTTTGCTGAAGTTGCTTATCAGCTTAAGGAGGTTTTGGGCTGAGACAATGGGGTCTTCTAAATATACAATAATGTTGTCTGCAAATAGGGACAATTTGACTTCTTCTTTTCCTATTGAATGCCCTTTATTTCTTTTTCTGGCTAAAACTTATAATACTCTTGAATAGGAGTGGTGAGAGATGGCATCCTTGTGCCGGTTTTTAAAGGGAATACTTCTAATTTCTGTCCATTCAGTTTGATATTGGCTGTGGGTTTGTCATAAATAGCTTTCATTGTTTCAAGATACATTCCACTTACACCTAATTTACTGAGAGTTTTTGAGATAAAGTGCTATTAAATTTTGTCAAAGACCTTCTCTGCATCCATTGAGATAATCATGTGGTTTTTGTCTTTGGTTCTGTTTATGTCATGAATAATGTTTATAGATTTACATATGTTGAACCAGCCTTGCATCCCTGGGATGAAGCCTACTTGATTGTGGTGAATAAGCTTTTTGATGTGCTGTCAGATTCGTTTTGCCAGTATTATATTGAAGATTTTTTTCATCAATGGTCATCATGGATATTGGCCTGTAGTTCTCTTTTTTAGTTGTGTTTCTGCCAGATTTTGGTATCAGCATGATGCTGGTCTCATAGAGTTAGGGAGGATTCCCTCTTTTTGTATTGTTTGGAATAGTTTCAACAGGAATGGTACCAGCTCCTCTTTGTATGTCTGGTGGAATTCAGCTGTGAACCCATCTGGACATGGACTTTTTTTGGGTGGTAGGCTCTTAACTGCTGCCTCGACTTCAGACATTGTTATTGGTCTATTCAGGGTTTCAACTTCTTCTTGGATTAGTCTTGGGAGGAGGCAAGTGTCCAGGAATTTATCCATTTCTTCCAGATGTACTGGTTTATGTACACAGAGTTGTTTGTAGTAATCTTTTATGGTAGTTTGTGTTTCCAAGGAATTGGTAGTGCATCTATTTGATTCTTCTCTCTTTTCTTTTTAATTAATCTAGCTAGAGGTCTCTTTATTTTATTGATCTTTTCAAAAAACTAGCTCCAGGATTTATTGATTTTTTTAAAGGGTTTTTTGTATCTCTATTTCCTTTAGTTCTGCTCTGGTCTTAGTTATTTCGTGTATTCTGCCAACTTTTGTGTGTGTCTATGTGTGTTTTGTTATCTTGCTCCTCTAGCTCTTTCAATTTTGATGACAGGGTGTCAATTTTAGATCTTTCCTTGTTTCTCATGTGGTCATTTATTACTGTAAATTCCCCCTCTAGACACTGCTTTTAAAATGTCCCATAGGATCTAGTACATCGTCTCTTCATTCTCGTTGGTTTCAAAGAACATTTTTATTTCTGCCTTTATTTATCAAATCATCATTCAGGAGAAAGTTGTTCAGCTTCCATATGATTGTGCAGTTTTGAGTGCTTTTCTTAATTCTGAGTTCTAATCTGATTGTGCTGTGGTCTGAGAGACAGTTTGTTATTATTTCCTTTTTTTGCATTTCTGAGGAATGATTTACTTCCAATTATGTGGTTAATTTTGGAGTAAGTGAAATGTGGTGCTGAGAAGAATGTGTATTCTGTGGATTTGGGGTGGAGTATCCTGTAAATGTCTATAAGGTCCACTTGGTCCAAATCTGCATTCAAGTCCTAGATATGCTTGTTGACTTTCTGTCTCATTGATCTGTCCAATACGGTCAGTGGAGTGTTAAAGTCTCCCACTATTATTGTGCAGGAGTCTAAGGTTCTTTGTAGGTCTTTAAGAACTTACTTTATGTATCTGGGTCCTCCTGCATTGGGTGCATAAATATTTAGCATAGTTAGTCTTCTTGTTGCATTAATGCTTTACCGTTACATAATGCTCTTCTTTGTCTCTTTTGATCTTTATTGGTTTAAAGTCCGTTTTATCAGAGACTAGGATTGCTACACCTGCTTTTTTTTGCTCTCCGTTTGCTTGATAAATCTTCTTCCATCCATTTATTTCGAGTCTATGTGAGTTTTTGCACGTGAAATGGGTCTCCTGAATACAGCACACCGATGGGTCTTGACTTTTTATCCAATTTACCAGTCTGTGTCTTTTGATTAGGGAGTTTAGGCCATTTACATTTAAGGTTATATGGTTCTGTCTGAATTTGATCCTGCCATTTTGTTACTGGCTGGCTGTTTTCTCATTAATTGACCTGACTCCTTCATTGCATCATTATTCTTTAACATTTGGTACATTTTTGCAGTGGCTGGTACTGGTTCTTGCTTTTGTTGTTTAGTACTTCTTTCAGTAGCTCCTGTAAGGCAGGTCTTGTAGCAACAAAATCTCTCAGCAATTGCTTGTCCATAAAGGATTTTATTTCTCTTTCACTTACGAACCTTAGTTTGGCCAGATATGAAATTCTGGGTTGAAAGTTCTATTCTTTAAGGATGTTGAATATTTGCCTGCACTCCCTTCTAGCTTGCAGGGTTTCTTCTGAGAGATCTGTTGTGAGTCTGATCATCTTTCCTTTGTGGGAGTCTTGACCTTTCTACCTGGCTGCCCTTAGGATTTCTCCCTTCATTTAAACCCTGGTGAATCTGACAACTATGTGCCTTGGGGTTGCTCTTCTTGAGGAATATCTGTAGTGTTCTCTGTATTTCCTGGATTTGAATGTTGCCCTGCCTTGCTATGTTGGGAAAGTTCTCTTGGATAATATCTTGAAGAGTGTTTTCCAGCTTGGATTCATTCTCCCCATCACATTCAGATACACTGATCAAGCATAAATTAGGTTTTCTCACATAATTCCATAGTTCTTGGAGGCTTTGTTCATTTCTTTTTACTCTTTTTTCTCTAATCTTGCCTTCTGATTTTATCTCATTGATTTGATTTACCTCTGATATCCTTTCTTCAGCCTGATTGATTCAACTGTTGAAACTTGTGCATGCCTTGTGAAGTTTTCGTGTTGTGTTTTTCAGCTCCATCAAATCATTTGTTCTTCTCTAAGCTGGTTATTCTAGTTGGCATTTCTTCTAACCTTTTTTCAAGGTTCTTAGTTTCTTTGCATTGGGTTAGAACCTGGTCTTTTAACGCAGAGAAGTTTGTTATTACCCACTTTCTGAAGCCTGCTTCTGTCAATTCATCAGATTCTTTCTCTTTTTATGTTCCCTTGATGGTGAAGAGTTGTGATCCCTGAGAGGAAAAGAGGTGTTCTGTTCTTTGAGGGTCTCATCCTTTTTGCCCTGTTTTTTTCCCATCTTTGTGGATTTATCTCCTTTTATTCTTTGAAGTTGGTGAGTTCAGGAAGAGTCTCTGAATGGACTTTTTTTCTGTTGAGATTGGAGCTATATCTTTTTTGGCCTGTAGAGGGTGTTGCCGGGATATCTCAGGCTCAGTCAGGTTGTTGGGTGCATGATCCTTCCCTGTAGTTTGTTTACAGGTGAGATTGGCCTCACCTTCCCAATGGCATCTCTCCCAGAGTTCAACCTTCCTTGTTGAGGTCAAGCTGGTGTATTTGCTGCCAAGCTCTCTAGCGAGGGCTTCAATTTGACTTACGTGGAAGTGGGGCCTGCCAGGCCTTATGGTCTGTTTCCCTGCTTTCAACTCCGGCTCCCTCTGTGGGATGGTTCATTCCACTGGCATTAGTCCAAACTCCTGCTGAGGTCCCTGTGACAACTTGCTGCACCCAGCAGTAGCCGCTGCTCAGATATGCACTGACAACCCACGATGCCCAACTGTCCAGCAGGGCTCTCATGGACCATGGGTTGCAGGAGGCATGAGGTAAGCACAGAATCTGAAATGGAGCACCAAGTGGGTTAAGTCCCCTGACCCTACAAGCTGGCTGCACATTTCAGGTGGGGATGCGCCCTCCCATGTCTTGATTTGCCCCCTGGGCAGCTCTCACTCTGCTGCTCCTTCACTGGTCCTAATTTCAGTGCCCTATTAGTCCCACAGAAATGAACCAAGCACCTCATTTTGAATCATGAAATCCTCTAGTCCTCTGTATTTCATTCGCTAGGAGCTGTACTCTGGTGCTGGCTTCTCTGGCCGTCTTGGTAACCCCAGTTTCTTAAGTATGCAAAGCTTACTCTGGCCTCCAAACTTTCTTCTTATGTCTTGCCTAGAGCACTGTTGTTTCAGATACCCACTTGATTAACTCTCTCAAATTCTCCTAGGTCTCAGCTCAAATGTCACTTGATGAGAAGGACAAAACTGGCTGCACCCTGTTAAGTTGACTCCTTTTTCTATAAAGTTGCTGTCCTCTTACCTGTTGCAATTTTTCTCCTTACCTAACTTTATGTAGTGTGTGAGTGTATTTGCGTGTGTGTGCCCTATTGCATCTTTCTCTGCGACACTTTTACAAAATACGTGAACTAATATAAGTCAAGTCAATACTTGCCACTGTAATAAAGTACAAGTTGAATCTCTTCAAAACAACACCACACAGACTTATTTAAATTATTGGTAATATGAGGACACTATTATTTATCTCCCCAAATTTTCTTCCTGATTTAACAAAATCTTATCTGTGAAATTCTCAGGAAGTATTTGCCACATAACTAGTGGTGAACATTTTATTATTCAGCATTAGCAAAGGCATTCCTTCTGCTTCTCTTGGTATCTAATAATACGTCAGTCACCATGGCTCATCTCTGTAATCCCAGCATTTTGGGAGGCTGAAGTAGAAGGATTGCTTGAGCCCAGGAATCCAAGACCAGCCTAGGCAACATAGTGAGACCTCATCTGCACAAAAAAATTGAGTATTAGCTTGGCATGATTATGTGTGCCTGTAGTTCCAGCTACTCAGGAGGCTGAAGTAAAAGGATTTCTTGAGCGTGTGATTTATGATTGCATCATTGTGGTCTTACTCTATCATAGCCTGGGTGATAGAGTAAGACCACAGCTAAAAAATTAAAATATAATAATAACTGTTAAGATTATCTTATAAGATCTTCTTAAAGGTAAATGAAGAAGCAGAAAAAGAGGCAGATTATGTCACCAGTGTCTCACCAGCCATTCAGCATGGTACCATAAGCTTATACCAACGCCACTATAGGATGTGCCCAAGTTTGGAGAAAAATTGAATTGTCATGGCAGTTAAATCTGCCCTACAACCCCTCACTGCAAACATGGTTAGGTAATAAATATGACTTACTGTTAGGGAATGCTGACTGCTATGGTTTGAATGTCAGTTTCAGAATTTATGGTTGATATTTTATCTCCAATACAATAGTATTAAGAGGCTTTGCGGGGGTGATTAAGTCATGAGAGCTGCAATCTTCTAAGTAGAATTAGTGCCTTTATGAAAGAAATTGAGGAGATCTGTTTGGCCCTTTCAACCTTAAGCAAGGTAAGGACATAGTGAAAGGCACCATCTACAAAGCAGAGACCAGCCTTAACCATTTATCAAATCTGTCTGCACCTTGGGCTTGGATTTCTCAGCCTCCAGAATTGTGAGAAACACATTTCTATTTTATATAAATTATACTATCAAAGGTGTTTTATAGCTGCATGTAGGAATCAAGACTCTCACCATTGGCAGGGCGCTGCACCTGAGACTTATCACACATCATGATATCTGATTTTTATGATAACTAGGTAAAGTTAGCATTGATGTAGGCCAACCGTTGACCAACCAGTTTGGGTCTTAAGCCCCCAGACTGAGTGAGTAGCAGAACTGTGAATTAAACCCATTTTCTTCCAATTCTATAGCATGTGGACAGTGATGCCATGTTGCTTTCTGATATTATTTGGAGACATGGGAAGAGTATAGATTTTAGGTCCAGAAAGGGATGTGTTTAAATATTCGTTCTGCTTCTAATGCAAATTCTGACCTGAGCTCACTTCATTTGAAGTGCTTACACATGGGAAGCACTCCATTACCATGTGCTTCCTTAAATATTAAATTATCTTTGTTTAGATATTAGCAGGTGGTGTTTCTGTATGGCAATATGTTTGTGTAATACAGGTATTTTCAGGACCCAGAAGGTTCACTCACATTGTACTAAAAACTTCTGGCCAGTAGAGATTTTCCAAATACACAGTTGCATCTCACATCATGACTTATATGCTTTAAATGAGTTAAACTTGAATCAGTTTGAATATGAACATTTTGATTAGCCAGTGAAGCTTTCTATAAATGCTGTCAGATGCTAGAGTGGAGAAAATGTGTAGACATTAAAGTGAGTATTGACCTGTGTACTTGAAATTCATTATATTGTTACAGATTTATTCTCATCAAAATTCCCCTCTTTGCAAATTCAACACATGATGTCACATATGTTATCAGAGGGCCATTTCCTTTCCAGAGGTAACTATAAAATAGATTAGAAATCAAATGAGTGTTGTGAATGGTAAAGTACAGTTTAATTCTATTGCATAACATTTCTTTTCAATTACTAATATATAATACAATCAGGGCAATGACTTTTTATAAAGGAAGATAGTTTCATTTTTATGCTTTCGAATATTACTATGCCTATTAATAGCCTCAGGGTTTTTTTATTTCTAAAGAGAAGAAAATATATTTTTATCTATTGTACAATTGTTTTGTTATTAAAATAGAACATTTTACAACAGTCTGTATAAGGGATAAAGTCAGAGTTTTCAAAATTATTACCATGTGTTAGGCATGGCATACATGTACCATGCAAATCTTTTAAGTACTTTTTTTTTTTTTTTTTTTTTGGTCTTGAGAGAGAGTCTTGTTCTGTCACCCAGGCTGAAATGCAGTGGCATGTTTTTGGCTCACTGCAACCTCCACCTCCCAGGTTCAAGTGATTCTTCTGATTTAGTCTCAGGAAGCTAGGACTACAGGTGTGTGCCACCATGCCCAGCTGATTTTTGTCTTTTTATTAGAGATAGGGTTTCACTATGTTGGCCTTGAATTCCTGACCTCAAGGGATCTGCCCTCCTTGGCCTCCCAAAATGCTGGGATTACAGGCATGAGCCACTGCACTTAGCCAGCACAAATCTTTTTATTGCTGTTTCAATAAATCTATTTTATTCTACCTTACCAATGGCTTCCCCTCAAATTCTGGGCAAAGCCAAGGAGCCTCAAAGGCTAGGCCATGCTGGGGCCCATCTATCCTGAATGAAATTTATTCCTCAGTAGCCATATATTAGAATTTCAGTCATTATACAGATGTGTGCAAATATATGAGATTATCAATCTTTACACAATTTTATTTATTCAAGTAGCTGAGCAGTGGCATATCAGTCTGGCTTTACCTTACAGTTTCCTAAAAAAGAGATCATGTTGAGTAACTTTATATATGCTTATGGGCCAGTCAGAAATCCTAATGTGAAAATTGCCTAAATTTTTTAAAAATGTTTAATTGAGTTGTCTTTTTTTTTTTTTAATAAGGAAAGTTTTGTTGATGTGGAGAATAGAGCAAAGAGATGCAACAAACTGGGGTTCCAGAGACATATGATAGAAATATAGAGGCAATTTTCAGAATGCAAATATTGGTTTAGTAAACAGTATACCAGACTTAAGGTTCCTATATTGAATGAACATAAATTAGAGAAAATTGCATATGTATTTATAATTATAAGAAAATCAGTATGTATTGTAGCTAGTCAATAAATCTTTGTTCTTCTGACTTTAGGGCATGATGATGATGATGAAAAAGGGAACAAATACAACTCTCTGTTCTTTTCCCACAAGATTCTTTCTCTTTTCTGTCTTACTGTGGACAGAGCTACTCCTAAGTCTGAGATGCTAAATGCATTGCCTGTCTGCTATGAATCTCCACTTTCATATTAATGACAAATATCTAAATGTTCTTTTACAATTAAACACCTTATTTCTTGAATTTTTTTTTTCAATGCAGTGCAATAGGAAGCCATGACCAATCTGATTTTGGGAAAAGAACCACTTTGAGTATGCTTCTCTAAGAATAGTCTGATGTTTCTATGAGTTGTCTTTTTTGTACTAATTTGTAGAATTTCTTAATAGATTCTAAATATTAATATTTTAAGACTCTGATGTCTCATTTCTTATCCTTTAACTCTCTTAGTGGTGTCTGCTGATGAGCAAAGTTTCTTAATTTTAATGAAGGCCAATTTATCAGCTTTTATGCCTAGTAATTTTTGTATCCTGCTTGAAAGTTGTTGTATACCCCGAACTCATAAACATATTTTTCTCTTTTTTTCTCCTGTAAGTTCTACCATTAACAATTTACAGATGGTCTGTGATCTACTTTATATTAATATATTTGAGATAGATGTAAAACTTTATTTTTAAAATATTGAAATACAATGAAACCAACATCACCTATCTAAGGAACCGTTTTTTCCTTCCAAAGAATTTATGTGACACATTTTCATAAATATATCAACTGCATATATAGAACATCCTCTAGATTCTAGAGTCTGTTTCCATGTATTTTTTGTCTATTCTTGTTCTCTTCTTTGATTATCGTAGCTTCATTGAAATTCTTGATATGTAGTAAATTAAGTCTTTGATCTTTGTTCTTCTTCAAAACTACCATAGCTAATTTAGGCCTTTTGGCTTTTCATATAAATTTCACAAGTCAGTTTCACAATTTCTACAAAATCTTTTGTTAAACATAGGTAGGAATTGCACAAGCTTAGGAAAATGAATATCTTAAATACATCAAATCCTCCAAACTACAAACATGATATATTTCCCTATGTAGGTCTTTAATTTCACTCAGTATTTTTGTTACTGTTTCCTATGTAGAAGTGTTCACATAATTTGACTGATTGATGTGTACATGTGTATTTATTTATTTATTAGTTCCCTTACATTTAAATTTTTAATTCATTGTTCCTTGTATCATTGTCAGGTTTTAGTCAATTATGAAAGAACTATTTGACCTTAATCCTTATTCAAGTCAACAGTAGTAGAAGTAATTTTTAAACTCTTCATTCCACAAACACCAAGATATACAGACAACATTCTACATCCATCTTCTTTTCCATCCTCACATGTTTTCCCATACATTTCAGATACAAGTGCTTTTCAGCAATTTTTTACCATAGTCCCGTGATGGAACTTCAGTCATATCCCACACTAATTCAACCATACACCATTTCAGGACTAGCCATTATTAAATATCACTTTCAGCATAGCATTTTCTTAACAGATCTTCATGGCTTATTCTTATTTTCAATTAAGTGTCAATGCTGCACTTTTTCCAGCCCTGCAACTTCCTCCTCCTCTTCCTCTTTGTGTACTTTGGACTCCAACTCCAACAGTCTCCTTAACATCCCTTAAACATTGCCTTTGCTTAAGGTGCTTTGTGCCTATGGACTCTTCCTTTGCCCTGAAACCTGTCCATCTCTCAAGAAATATGGAGCTCAAAACTGGGTTTTAAATAAGATACTTTATGAAACTTCAACCAAATGCAATCAAGTGCTCCTTTGAAAGCACATCATTCTTCGGGGGCATGCTTTTGAGTATAACATGGTAGGCTACTAATTTGAGAATATATTTCCCTTAAACCTCTCTCTGACATTGTTTAGTGTATCTTTGTGTTCTTAAGCGCATTCAGCATAGTTTTTGATTCATGGTTGATACTTGATAAATATATGTTGATTTAAATCTAATTGTAATAGAGGCAAGTAGAAAAGCATAATACAGTTGTGCTATGTTTTCTGTTTGAGTTATATCAGTCACAGGATCCTAAGAAGACCTTTTGAAGTGCTAAAATGAAAAATAAAATAAAAACCGCATGTTCTCACTCATAGGCGGGTGATGAACAATAAGAACACATGGACATAGGGAGGGGAGCACTATACACTGGGGTCTGTTGGGGG
>CAUYLZ010111174.1:0-59906 GCA_963573645.1 Pithecia hirsuta | reverse complement strand
CCTTATTCCTTCCTGTCTCCATTGTTAAGCACAATTAATAGCATAAAAGAGGTTTTTAATACCCATTTTTAGACCGCATTCTAGCCTGGGCAATAGAACAAGAATCCCGTTCTCTCTCCCTCTTTCTCTTCCTCTTTCTTTATCTCTTACGTTCTTTGTTTTTTTTTTTCTTTCTTTCACTCTTTCTTTCTTCTTTTCTCTCTTTTTCTTTCTTAAAAAAGAAAAAAAAATTGATAAGCTACAGACTGAGAAAAAATATTTGCATCGCATAAAACTGATAAAGAACTTGTATCCAGGATACATAGGAACCCCTAATAATCCTAAAAAGGCAATCATTCCAACTGAAAATGGGCAAAAGGCTTGAACAGGCATTTCACAAAAGGCAATAGACACATTTTGGGAGGCCGAGGCAGGAAGATCACTTGAGCTCAGGAGTTCAAAACCGGCCTGGGCAACACAAGGAGGCTCCATCTCTACCCACCCCAAAAAATGCTGAAATTTTTAAAATTAACTGGGCATGGTGACATGTGCCTATAATCCCAGCCACTTGGGAAGCTGAGCAGGAGAATTGCATGAGCCCAGGAGTTGGAGGTTGCAGTAAGCTATGATGGCACCACTGCATTCCATCTGGGTGACAGAATGAGACCCTGCCTCAAAAAAAAAAAAAAAAAAAAGAAAAGAAAATATATATACAGATGTTTAAAGTGAAGGAAAAGGTGCTTGTTATCATTAGTTCACCAGGGAAATACAAATTAAACTTAGGAGACAAGAATGGCTATTAAGTCAAAAGAATGACAGCATCAGAAAACAGCAAGGGTGTGGAACATCTGGAATTCTGACGTAAGAATAACAGCATCATATCGGCAACGATGTGGAACATCTGGAATTCTGACATAAGAATAACAGCATATCGGCAACGATGTGGAACATCTGGAATTCTGACATAAGAATGACAGCATTATGTATCAGCGAGGATGTGGAACATCTGGAATTCTGACATAATGACAACATCATGTATTGGCGAGGATGTGGAACATCGGGAATTCTGACATAAAGAATGACACACCAAAAAACGAAAATAAAGAAAAAGAATGACAACATTAAGTATCGCTGAGGATGTGGAACATCTGGAATTCTGACAGGATGGCAACATGTATCAGCGAGGATGTGGAAATCTGGAATTCTAACATAATAATGACAAGTATCAGCAAGGATGTGGAACATCTGGAATTCTGACAGAATGACAACCTCCTATTGGCAAGGATGTGGAACATCTGGAATTCTGACATAAAGAATGACATACAAAAAAAAACCAAAGAATGACAACATTAAGTATCGGTGAGGTTGTGGAACAACTGGAATTCGGACATATTGGTGATGGGAGTATGAGCCAGGATACTCATTGTCAAAAGCAGCTTGGCAGTTTCTTATAAAACCTTATGATCCAGCAATACCAGGATCAAATTCCCAGGTATTTACCCAAGAAAAATGAGAACATAAGAGGTATACAAGGAAATTTATAGTAGCCCTATTCATAGTGGCCTAAAATTGGAAGCCACTTAAATGTCCTTCAACAAGAGAATGGATGCCAAGTTGTGGTGCCGCGCCATGCAGTGGATCACCACTTAGCAGTAAAATGGATGAGCTGCTCATGTGCACATCAATAGGACGAGTCTCAGAAATACGTTAGAAGAAGCCTGACATCAAGAGTACATGCCATCTAATCCCATTTATATTAGTCCCCCTTATCTGTGGGAGATGCATTCCAAGCCCCAAAGTGGGTGCCTGAAACCACAGATGGTACCAAACCCTGTACATGGTACACAGTTTTTCCTGTGCGGTAACAGGCGAGGAGTGTAAACAACACAGATAGCTGAACACAGGGAGGATTCACCTCCCAAGCAGGACAGAGCAGGGTGGCACAAGATTTCATTGCGGTCCTCAGGATGGCGTGCAATTTAACGTGCATGGGTTGCTTATTTCTCGAATTTTTCCACTTAACATATTTGGACTGCGGTTGACTGTATGTAGCTGAAACTGTACAAAGCAAAACTTTACATAAGGCGGGGGCTACTATATATAAAATTCAAATACTATACAGGCAAAACTAATCTGTGGTAATAGAAATCAGAAAGTGAGGATGAGGGTAGGGTCGATTTGAAAGGGGCAGAGGAGCATGAGAGAACTTTCTGGGGGTGGAAATGTTCAATATCTTGTTATTATTGGTGAGTACATGGGTGTGTATGACTGTCAAACTTATCCAGCTAAACACTAGAGATGAGTATGTTTTCCACATGTTAGTTATATTTTATTTTTTTTAAAAAAGAGACTTGAGAGGCTGGGCACAGTGGCTCACACCTATAATCCCAGCATGTTGGGGGCTGAGGCGGGTGGATCACAAGGTCAGGAGTTCGGGACCAGCCTGGCCAACACAGTGAAACCTCATCTTTACTATAAATACAAAAATTTGCTGGGTGTGGTGGCGGGCACCTATAATTCCAGCTACTCAAGAGGCTGAGGCAAGAGAATTGCTTGAACCCAGGAGGGAGAGGTTGCAGTGAGCCAAGACTGTGCCACTGCACTCCAGCCTGGGTGACAGAGCGAGATTGCGTCTCAAAAAAACAGAGACTTGAGACATGTTAGCCAATTGCTATATGTGATCTTTATTTGGATCCTGATGAAAACAGACTTTTTGAGATAGGGTCTCACCCAGTCACCCAGGCTGGAGTCCAGTGGTGTCCTTATAGCTCACTGTGGCCTTGATCCCCTGGGCTCAGGCGGTCCTCCTGCCTCAGCCTCCACCGAGCCCAGCTAGTTTTGTTTGTGCGTTTGCTTTTATAAAGGCAGGGTCTCAGTGTGCTGCCCAGACTGGCCTCAAACTCCTGGCCTCAGGCAACCTTCTCACCTTGACCTCCCAAAATTCTAGGTTTATAGGCATGAGCCACTGCGCCCAGCCAAAGTAAACTATTTTTAAAATGGCAAGAGAATAAGGGAAATGTGGTCACTGACTAGGCAGTTATGTGATGATTGATGTATTTTTTACATGTGATAATGGTTTTGAGGTTTGTTTTTTTTTCCAGGAGTTCTTATCTTACAGAGATGCATATTGAAACATTTACAGATGAAATGATAGAACTGTAGGATTTGCTTCAAAATCATTGAAGGGATGGGGGAATATGTGAGGGTGTAAATCAGACAGGACTGGCTGTGCCATGACAGTCGGTGATGCTGGCCTTGGCACATGTGACTGTTCTCTGTGTTTTTGTAGATGTTTGAAATTTTTCCTATTAAATAGTTCAAGTGATATGCACTCCTAAAAACCTTCAAGTGTCATAGGAACTTATACATATGGGATGAAATTCCCCATCGTCTCACCCTTCAGAGCAACCGCCATTTACTGTATAAGCTTTCAAACAGTTTTTGGTTGTATCTTTTTAAATAAAAATGGGCCCGTGCTCTGCATATGGTTCCACAGCAAAGCAGCATTGTTTTGTTTTTACCTAAATCTGGGCATCTTTCCATGTCAGCATTGCCTCAGCCTTTTTAACACCTGCACTGGTTGTTCCATTCATTCTTTTTTCCTTCAAGACATCTTCAGTAAGCACTTACCGTGCACCAAGCACCATATTTGATGCTAATTAACAGATGGACAGAGCGGTTTCTTTCTGGCATGGAACTTAAACCTAATGGGGGAGCCAGGTAATAAGGAAGCCAGCCAGCTGAGATGTAACTTCAGTTTTGTGATATTAGGGAAGAAACATACTTGGCAGTGCTAGAATAAGGGAGTTGCCTACTGAAGTGGGTAGTCACGGAGGGCCTCTCTGAGGAGGTGAGATTGAGGCAGGGCCCAAGGCCTAAGGAAGGAGACTGCCCTGTGAGGAGCCTGCAGGGCTTGGAAAGTGGGGGTGCAGCAAAGCAGGGGAGCGGGTCAGCAGGGCCAAGCAGGGCGAGGAAGAAGGAAGTGTGAGGTACGAACGTCCTGAGGACGAAGGACCCTGGTGTGTCCCAGAAGTTTAAAAGACCAGCATAACTGAGGCCTAGCAGGGATGGTGGAAACTAGCAAGACGGGGCCAGACAGCCGGCAGGGCCCAGTTCACAGTCAGGAGTTGGGGTTTTGTTTTCGGTGTCATAGGAAGAGGCTGCTGAAGAGTTGAAGCATTATACCCCTGTGCCATAATTTCGTTTATCAATCCCTTGTAAATATATACGTAGATTGTTTCCAGCTTTTCAGTAATATAAAACCACACCACAGTGTAGGCTTTATGAGAACAGTATTGATCCGTTTTGCTCACTGAGTAGCTCTCTTATTCTGTTACACAGCCTCAAAAAGTGGGCTTTCAGTAAATGTTGGTTGAATTAATGAATACTGCAAAAATACTTGCATATCTTTATACGTTATTCCCCTTATTTCATTGAAATGCATTTCTAGTTGTAAAATTGCTGGTTTAGGCAGTATATGTATTTACAATTTTGCTTTTTGAATAAATTGCCTTCGAAAAAGGTTATAATAATTTATGCTCCCCAACAGCATTTTCAAATTTAAGACAAAACGTTAGTTGTCCCAGCTGGGTGTGGTGGCTCACACCTATAATCCCAGCACTATGGGAGGCCAAGGTACGTGGATCACCTGAGGTCAGAAGTTTGAGACCAGCCTGACCAACATGGTGAAACCCCATGTCTGCTAAAAATACAAAGTTAGCCGTGCATGGTGGTACATGCCTGTAATCCCAGCTACTCAGGAGGCTGAGGCAGAAGAATGCTTGGACCTGGGAAGCAGAGGTTGCAGTGAAGCAAGGTCATGCCACTGCACTGCAGCCTTGGCAGCAAGAAGGAAATTCCGTCTCAAAAAAAATAAATAAATAAAACGTTAGCTATTCTTAGAGTTTGTGTAATAGGCTTACAGTGCTAGATTAATCAACTCCCAGGGATGTTTTAAAGGATTTACGAGTCCAGGTCTGGTTGTATTTTCCTTTGAGCTCAGGAGCATGTTGAGCCTTTCTGTCCCAGGCTGTAGGCTGATGACGGCAGGGACCGTGTTTCTTTTGTTTACCACTGTATCCCCCATGCCTCAATGAGGTTCTCGGCCCATAGCAGCCTCCACTGACTACTTCGTCTGGGTTTACTGCTGCTCACCACCAAAGGTTTCCAGTGTGAGTGGGCAAGTCTGTATTTCATGGGGCAGGATTATCTTAAAATCAGTCTTTTCAGAATGAATTGATGTGAATTATTGATGTGCCATAAGAAACAAGTACAGTACCATGCTGAAGGGCATGGGCTCTGAAGGAGGTTTGATTCCTGGCCCTCCCGCTTCTATCTTGGGTAGGCCCCTTCTCTGTGTTCTGATCTGTGAAATGAGGATAATAATAGAATCTTCCTCATAAGATTGTAAGAATTAAAAGTGTCTGGCATTATGCCTGAATCATCAAACTCAGTAAATGTTAACTATTATGATTGTGATACTTCTTTGGATAATCATTAACCGTGTGTCTTTTTCTCCCATTTTCCAACAGCTGGAAGAAAAACTCAAAGAAAAAGTGGATGTAAGTCTGACTGAGCGAATCAATCTGACTGGAGAGATGGACACGTTCAGCACGTACGTATCTCTCACACGTATGTACCTTGCACATGTACATACCTCGCACACGTACGTGCCTCTCGCACACGTATGTGCCTCACACACGTACCTCGCACATGTACGTACCTCGCACACGTATGTACCTTGCACGCTTGCTCACCACCTGCCCTCTCTCTGCTACCCAGCAGCATGCCTCAGGCTGTTGGCTTCAGTCACTGCAGAACCTAAGAGGTTTCTGTCGGGTCAGAATTTGTCCCTACAGGGCACTAAGAAGCAGCTTCAGAACCGGTGCCTCTGCCATGTGCCTCCTCAAATGCAGTTGCTCTTTTAGCTTATGGGGTCTTTATGTCTCACTGTGAAGAAGAACCGCAGAGAAGACATTCTCCCTTGGCCATCCCTGATCTGCCCCTGCCTAAACCCATAGACGGCCAGGCCTACCTTCAGTGTTTTAAAGTATAAAGTAGAAATGGCTTGATTTTAGCCACCGAGGGTGTGGGAGTGTGGGGTGGCGGGGGCTCCGTCCAGGAAGCTCAAGCACTACAGCCTCTTTCCCTGTTAGGACCGTGTGGCGTTTTCGTTGTGGTCAGTTGCTGTTCCACTGTCATTAAACGAGACGGGCATGGGCCAAGCCTCAGCTTTCACATCAGCCACTTACTGAGGAAAATAAAAATTCTCTTCTTAGTTTGTTTCCCCCACTTCTCTTAACTTTTTATTTTCTTCAGTTCTTTTGGAGGAAGATGTGAGCAGCGATACTGGGGGTGGTGACTGGGGAGACTGGCCGGGGACCCTGTGTCCTGATGGGGTGAGGACACATCCAGGTAAAACCAGGACATGAAGAAAGAGCTGGACTGCTCCTCCGCTGTCATTCATTAAAGCTTAGACTTCGCTGATGAAACGATGAATCTGATTTTTACACAGGCCCTAAAGCATTTGGAAGGGGCTGTGTCAGTCATTCAGATGGCTGTGTCTGAAGGGTGACCACAGTGATTTGTTTGATTTGCAGTGTCATCTCCAGTAGTATTCAGCTGCTGGTTCAGGATCTGGATGCTGCCTGTGATCCTGCCCTGACTGCCATGAGCAAGGTAAGGTCTTGGGAAACGGCGTCTTAAAAACTTCAGGAGCAGCCCAAGGTCTGTAGCTTCCCCAGGCTCATCAGAGCTTAAGGGATTGGCTGGGAGGAGAATGGAAAGGCCCCCGAGTTCCTTAAAGCACTCACTTTACGCTGCTCCCTGGGTGCGGTCAGTAGCTTGTCCTTTGGAATGAGACAGAGCATCACAGCACTGGAAGAAAAGAGATGAAGTGAATGTGTTTGATGAGTCTAAAGGAGATGCTGTCTGTGGTTTATTTTTATTTTTTAGAGACAGGGTCTCTGTCACTCAGGCTGCAGAGCAGTGGTGCCATCGTGGCTCACTGCAGCCGCGACCCTCGAATCGTCAGTCCTCCTGCCTCAGCCTCCCAGGTAGCTGAGACCACAGGCACATGCCACTGTATCTAGCTACTTTTTACATTTTTTTTAGAGCTAAGAGTCTTGCTGTGTTGCCCAAGGTGGTCTTGAACTCCTGGCTTCAAGCATTCGTCCTGCCGAGGCCTCCAAAAGTGCTGGGATTACAGGCATGAGCCACTGTGCCCAGCTGAGATGTTGTCTTTGATCAGTATCTGACACATGCCGAAAACCTTGGTGTGGTCTCACCAGAATGGGTGTTTGCGGTAGTGCTTAGAGTAATAACTTCTGACTCATTCATTCTTGCCCACTGAGAGGTTTTTCCGACTCTTTCTGAGTTCTGGCGCCAATGCAAGATTATTTGATCAGGTTGTGAACTCTGGTTTTCTAATACCGTGGTGGCCCATCAGTCAGCCTGTGGCCCTCAAAGTCCCCTCCTTTGACACTTACCAAGTGTTACCTCATGTTCCTATTTTTGGCTTTTATGTGCCTGTGCCTTTTCCCAAATAAATGTAAATTCCGTAAGTGCACAGACCATGCCTTTCTGTTTTCTTTCTTCTTTTTTTTTTTTTTTTGAGTCGTAGTTTCGGTCTTGTTGCCCAGGCTGGAGTGCAGTGGTGTGATCTCAGCTCACTGCAACCTCGCCTCCTGTGTTCAAGCGATTCTCCCGTCTCAGCCTCCCGAGTATCTGGGATTACAGGCGGCCACCACCACGCCCAGCTAATTTTTGTATTTTTAGTATAAACAGGATTTTTCCATGTTAGCCAGGCTGATCTCGAACTCCTGACCTCAAGTGATCTGCCCGCCTCAACCTCCAAAAGTGCTGGGATGACAGGCATGAGCCACCACACCCAGCCTAGACCATGGCTTTTACCACTCTTCTATCTCTCATGTAGGCTTGAATATGGGAGACTCACTTTTGTTGAAGTTGGAAATGGGCCTTTTTTATGGTAAACCTAAATCACATGAAGCTGCAACTCTAGAACTTTGTAGAGCAGGGGTTGGCAAACTATAGCCTGGGAACCAAATCTTGCCCACTGCTCGTTTTTGAAAATAAAGTTTTATTGGAGTACAGCCATGTTCCTTTATTTACTTATGGCTGCCTTTTTGCAATACAGTGGTAGAATTGAGTCATTGCAACAGAGACTGTATAGCCCACAAAGCTAAAAAGGAAAGTAAGATATTTACTTTCTGACCCTTTGCAGAACGTGTTTGCCAATATCTGCTCTAGAGTCATAGGCTCTTGTAGCATTCTTGGGAATTCTGGAGAAAGAATTTCTTGGGGTTGTACTGGCCAGTAGCAGAGGGCAGTGGGAGGAACACTCAGTTTGGAGTCAGACAGACCTAACTCTTCCCGTGTTTCCTCTGGGCATTGAGCAAATCACTTCACCTGTCTGGGACAACATGACATCACTTGGACCCACAGCCCTGTGTAGACTGGATCTCTGCATCTCTGAATCCCTGTGAGGACAGAACATGGATCGGACTGGCCTAGCCCCAGGCACATTCCTGGTCTAGGCCCAGGCACATAGTGAGTGTTCATTACTGGTGTAGCCCCAGGTACATAGTGTTCATTCCTGGTCTAGGCCCAGGCACACAGTGAGTATTCATTCCTGGTCTAGCCCCAGGCACATAGTGAGTGCTTCTTCCTGGTCCAGCCCCAGGCACATAGTTCTCATTAAATGCCTGCTCCCTCTCCCGCTCATCGGGAGGCCTGACCATGTTACAAGGTTGTGTAAGCGGACATTTGGTCTGAATTTGGTTTTGCAGTAGATTTTAAATATTTAACAAAAATAAGTCTAAAACTTATGAACTGAAGTCCTAAAATAGCTGATGACACAGTTTTATTCCAAAAGCTGATCTTTCCCCCAGTCCGGTCCTGAGGGGTATGTCCAGTATTCTCAGTGTTCTCAGGAGGACACTCTGAGCAGGCAGATTGAGGCCAGTCCCTCTTTGGAAGAACAGGCTCTGAGGATGCGTTTGCAGGCTCTCATTGTCCCCTTGCTGCTGGTGAGCTCTCTCTGCATCCTGAATGTGATCTGTTGTTCCAGCTGCCATCTCTCCTGAACTGCCACACACTTTAGATTGGAATGTAGCTGCTAAAAGAATTTTTACACTTAGCAAAGGAAGAGTAGAATTTTTTTCTCAATAAAATCACAGTTGGAAGGGTTTAACACTGCAGGTGTTGCTTATGGGAACTGTCAGTTCATTCGGTGGATTTCCCTCAAACCCTGCCCTGTCCCACCCTCCCCTCCTCCCCATACCCACACCAGCAAACAGTAACAGAGACCGTGCCTCCAGAGTCCTTTGTTTATATCACAGGAAAACCACAGACTTGGGAATGCAGCAGCTGGGAGGCCATTACTTTTTGTCTGAGTCTTCTGGGGTTCTAGCAAAATGAAATCCATGTGATGGAAATGAACAAGCCAAGTCGTCATAAATTGATTCAACACACTCTCTGTTATTTGTACCTGCATCCTGTTTTGTATAATTTCTTCTCGGATTTTTAGAAACTTTTGTGAGCATGGTTATTTCTGTCTCTGATTCTATCATTTTTGCTGCTGGTTGTACAGTTCAGTTCAGACTCCCCAGCTCAGTGCTGGGATCTGCGAGGCTCAGAAAGGCGTAAACCTTTTGCAAGGTGTTTGGATTCCAGTAGGTGAGAGGCAAGGGATGTGTAAGATGAGAGCAGCGCCCAGTAACTTTAGTATAAGAGATGAGGAAATCAGTGCCATAAGAAAAGTACAAAACACATCCTGTGTAAAGAAGGAGAAGTTCACATCCAGGTGGGAGGCAAGGAAGGCCTTCACAAGGAAGCAGTGTTTGAAACAGATCAGGGCGAAGTTTTGAATGAATCTGTGATTAGGAGGGCATTTCACACAGAGTGAAAACATGAGCAAAGTTCTGTGAAGTCAGGAAAACGAAAGCATTTGGTTGAAACTGCTATTCTCATAGGGAGTTCCTCAGGCTCTCATAGGGGTTCCTCAGGCTGCTCCTCCTGTACTTGGACTGACACAGTTAAGATTGGAAATGAGGCTGCCCTCACGGAGTCTAGACCCTGCTGGGAAGAAAACTGAGAACAACCAATACTGTAAATAAGTGCATCTTATAAATGTAAAAAGGACTGTTGGCTTGCTACTGTGGAGTGTAGTTACTGGATGGTTCTGAGTTGACGGAAGGAGGCTTCCCTTACAAGATGGATTGAGCCAGGCAACTTGGTGATATTCTCCTGGGAGGCTTAGTCTCAGGAAGGCACCCCATGGCGTCCTCCTTGGCTGGCATCTAGCACTTTCACTCTCTGCCTCTTCACTGCATTGTCACTCACTCCTGAGTATATGCCCTCTTCTGCAGCCATAGCCATGTTCACTTCCCTGAATGTGCATTGCTCTTTTGTGGCTTCCATGCCTTTCCTCATTTTATTTTTTCTGCCCAGAATTTTCTTCCTGCTATGGCCTACCCAAGGAGCACATCCTTTAAGATCGAGTTCAAATGTCTGCCCCTGTTTAAAAACCACAGAATTCACCCTTTTAAAGTGTACAGTTGGCCAGGTGCAGTAGCTGATGCCTATAATCCCAGCACTTTGGGAGGATGAGGAGGGCGAATCATTTGAGGTCAGGAGTTCGAGACCAGCCTGGCCGGCAAGGAGAGACCCTATCTCTACTAAAAATACAAAAAAATTGCTGGGTGTGATGTTGCAAGCCTGTATTCCCAGCTACTCAGGAGGCTAAGGTAGGAGAATCACTTGAATCTGGGAGGCGGAGGTTGTGGTGAGCCAAGACTGCATCGCTGCACTTCAGCCTGGCAACAGAGCAAAAAATCGTCTCATAAAGAAATAAATAAAGTGTACAGTGTAGTTGTTTTCAGTATATTCACAGTGTCATGAAACTACCACCACCATCTAGTTTAGAACATCTTCATCACCCCAGAAAGAAACCCCATGCCTGTCGGCAGCCCTCCATCCCCGGCACAAAGAAACCACACGCCCGTCAGCGGCCCTCCATCCCCCGCACTGTTGGTCTACTTGCTGTCTCTGGGTTTGCCTCCTCTGGACATTGCACATCATAGACTCACACAGAGTGTGGCGTCTTGTGCCTGGCTCTCTCCGCTTAGCGTCATGTTTTCAGGGAACATTCATGGTGGAGCATGTGTCAGCACTTCATTCCTTGAGTCGCTGAATAACATGCCGTCGTATGGATAGACCACATTTTGGTGATTTATTCATCAGTTGGACGTTTGAGTTATTTCTTTCTAATTTTGAATAATGCCATGAACATTCATGGACAAGTTTTTGTGTGACCATGTTTTCAGTTCTCTTCAATATGTACCTAAAGGCCGGGTGTGCTGGCTCACACCTGTAATCTGAGCACTTTGGGAGGCCTAGGTGGGCAGATCACCTGAAGTCAGGAGTTCAAGACCAGCCTGGCCAATATGGTGAAACCCCGTCTTTACTAAAAATAGAAAATTAGCCGGGCGTGGTAGCGCACACCTGTAATCTCAGCTACTTCGGAGGCTGAGACAGGAAAATTACTTGAACCCAGGAGGCAGAGGTTGCATTGAGCTGAGATCGTGCCACTGTACTCCAGCCTGGGCAACAGAGGGAGACTCTGTCTCAAAGAAAACAAAACAACCAACAAACAAAAAACATGTATGTAAGGAATGGAGCTGCAAGAGCTGTGTGGTCAATTTATGTTCAGCAGTTTGAGAAACTGCCAAACGGTTTTCTAAAATGACTATGCCATTGTACGTTTCCACCAGCAAAGTGTAAGGGATTCAGTTTCTCCACATCTTCCCCAAAACTTATTTTCCTTTTTTTTCTTTTTTATTTTTATTGTTATAGCCATTTTTGTGGGTGTGAAGTGGCATCTCATTGTGGTTTCAGTTTTCGTTTCTCTGACGACTAAGAGGTTGAGCATCTTCTCAGGTGCTCCTGGCGATTTGTATATTCTCTTTGAAGAAATGTCAGTTACATCTTTTGCCCGTTTTAAAATTGGGTTGTCTTTCTGTTGCTGAATTGTAAAAGTTCTTTTTATAGCTTGATACTAGATCCCTTGTCAAATATGAAATTTGTAAATATTCTCTCCCATTCTGTGGGTGGGTTGTCTTTTCACTTTCTCAATAATGTCCTTGATTTTCGGGAGTCTGGTATGTCCACGCGTGTGCGTGTGTGTGTGTGTGTGTGTGTGTATGTAAGATATCTAAGATACCACTGCCTGACCCCAAATCATCAAGATTTACTGTGTGGTTTCTTCTAAGAATTTTACTTTTTGTTCTTAAATTTAGGTCTTCACAAAAAATAGAAAAAAAAAGGGAAAAAAATGTAGGTCTTCATTCCATGTTGAGTTAATTTTTGTATATAGTGTGAGGCAAAGATTCGGCAGCATTCTTTTGCTTAAAGGATACTCAGCTTTCCCAGCACCATTTGTTGAAAAGACTGTTTTCACATTAGATGATCTTAACACCCCTGTGAAAAATCAGTTAACCATAGATGTGTGGGATAATTTATGGACTCTCAGTTCTATTCCATCCATCTGTATGTCCATCCTCAGGCCAGTACCACACTGTTTAGTTATAATAGCTTTGTAGTCATCTTTGAAATCAAGAAGTGTGAGTCTTCCCACGTTGTTCTTTTTCAGCGTTGTTTTGGCTCTTCTAGGTCCTTTACAACGTTAGTGTTTCTTGCCTCAGCCAGAGCATTCCTCTTTCCCCTTCAAGATACCACATTACCTAGACTACCTTTCTGCTTTGTTATGTAATCATTTTTTGGTCTTTGTCTTCCCTGTTAAACTTTGAGCAGCTTGAGGGCTGTGTCCAACACGTCTGTTTTGGAAACTCGTGGCATAGCACAGTATTTGCTGAATTGTCGTACTCCCTAAGTGACTTTGAAGGTAAAGAAGCCGGGTGAGAGAAAGAACCGAAGGACCGCAAACACCCCTGTGACCAAAGATTGGTGAACAAGTGAGACATAGACATGGAGAACTCTGCCAAGCAGACGGAGCCGGGTGGAGCTGGTCTGTGCACAGCAGGAAACTTGGACATCTTTGCAGGAGATGGTGGGGTCACAGAACCCCTGAAATCTTTAGGTCATAACAAGCACTGTTGAGGAGCAAGTGCTGCTCCTCAGTGGTATCTCGCAGGGCTTCTCACTTCAGCAGGTGATGTCCTGGAGCTGACTGGAGAAACGGAATGAAGGAGTATGAGCTCCCGTGGGTGTGGCCTAGAGTCCTGCTGCTAGACAAGGGGAGGAGACAAGCAGAGTCTGGTAGAAACGCATGCAGGTGCAGCCTTCCTAGCCAGGCCCAAGAAGGGGAAGGAAAATATCATAGAAGTCGAGGGGTCCCTCCGAAATGCCGACTTTGAGATGAACCTAGTGTTGCTCATGAGTCACAGCAAAGTTAATTTTCAGACCACTTTTTCCTTCCCATATTGTTACTTTCTTTAATTAAAACATTTCTCACTCTGTTGCCCAGGCTGGTGTGCAATGGCACAATCATAGCTCACTGCAGCCTTGACCTCCTGTGCTCCAGTGAGCCTCCTGCCCCAGCCTCCCAAGTAGCTGGCACTACTGGCACACAGCACCACACCTGGCTAGTTCTCTTGATTTTTGGTAGAGATGAGGTCTTGCTGTGTTGCCCAGGCCAGTCTCAAGCTCCTGAGCTGCAGTGATCCTCCCACCTTGGCCTTCCAAAGTGCTGGGATTACAAATGTGAGCCTCCGCGCCCGGCTGGCACCAGGACTTCTCTACAGGGAAGAAAATGTGTTGAGCACCCAACCCATATATTCCAATCTGTTTTCAATATTTTTCCCTGCAAACTAATGAATTTTTCTTCTGGTATATTTGTTTCTTTTTCTTTCTTTTTCATATTATGTCCAAAGCCATATAGCTTATAATAGTGAAAACAGACGTAAAACTGGTTCTCCTGATTCTGGAAAAGGTTATTTGGAGTGTTTTGGTGGAAATTCAAAGGGTTCTATCTGTTGGATTTAAATCCCACAAATCCTTAGAAATAAGTATGTCTGCTTGTGCCTCTGTATATAGGCTAAAGAACTGTGGGTCCTGAGTGGGGCTGCTGGTCCCACGGCTGCCTCCTCACCACGCGCTTTTTCCTAGGGCTGCTCACATCACTCAGTTGAAAGAATCTAAGTCTCTGTTCAGAAGCAAACACACTTAGTTTTTTGCCCATTAATGGTAGTTTTAGGAAAAAACAGAAACGGAATAAATCAAATTTTCTTACCATCTGGCACATAATTTATGTTAGGTGTCAGGATGGCGAGCATGTATTCGTTTAGGAGGCTGCATTACAATCCCCTAAAGACATTTGGAAACAGAGCAGTTCTCAAGTCTGTTCTCATTTTCCTCAATCATTAAAATGCAGATCTGTTTCAGAAGACCCAGGGAAAACCACAGCTAAGAAATCCTCAAGTTCACTTCTGCTTAGAATCAAGACACAGCTTTTTCATAAAATAGATGTTTTTCCATGATGATAAAACTAAATCACTTCCATTTTAGAAAATACAGATTTTTTTTTCTTTTGAGACAGAGTCTCACTCTGTCACCCAGACTGCAGTGCAGTGGTGCGATCTATGCTCACTGCAACCTCTGGCTCCTGGGTTCCAGCGATTCTCCTGCCTCAGCCTCCTGAGTAGCTGGGATTACGGGCACCTGCCACCACGCTCGGCTAATTTTTGTATTTTTAGTAGAGATAGGGTTTCACCATGTTGGCCAGGCTGGTCTTGAACTCCTGATCTCAAGTGATCCACCTGCTTTGGCCTCCCAAAGTGCTGAGATTACAGGCGAGAGCCACCACGCCCTGCCAGATTTGTTTTTTGAAAAAATAAAATTTAATCACCATAATTTCAATTAATAAATTTCTGAATTAATTGATAATTTTCAGTTATCCAAATTTAGTGATTTTTAGTGCAGTGCAGGTATTCTTAAAATTATAACAGTATGTAGAATTTAATGTGGAATTCTCTGTGAGGCACTGTGTTAAGAGCATTCCATGTATTATCTTTCAGTAACCAATTATAGATGTTATCATCATCCCCGTTTTATAGATGAGGAAACCGAGGCTTAGAGCAATCAGGTGCTTGTCCAAGTCACACATGAGAAGGTTGCCCAGTGTCACAGCCCAGACTGGCTGACCCAATTTCAGCCTCTTAAGTACCGTCCTAATTACCTTTCCTGCTGGCTTAGCAGTTACACTTCATTAGGCAGATCACTCACTGTCCTCAAGCCTGTCTGTCATCATTTATTATCACTCATAAAGCAGGAGCAGTAACACCTCCCAGTTCATGTGAAAATGTCGGGCACAGTGCCTGGTGCGTAGTAGGTGCTTGATAAGCGTTCCTTCACTTCTTGGTTCCCCACCCGATGCTCGGTGCCCTGCTGCATTAAAGAAGGCACCCATAAACACAGCAGATGCTGTGCGAGTGAAGGAGCCCCCCAAGCCTCAGGTGAGAGTGAGCGTGTGCCTGCATGCCTGAGTAAGTACTGCTTGAGGTGAACACCCCAGCAGCCTAATTACCACAAGAGACTGGAGTTGTCTGAAATGCTCCCAGAGCCCAGTATCTGAGTCTGTGCTCTGCCTCTCTAATCCAGTGAAGACGTGGGAATTTCAGTGTTCAGTTGTTCAAGAACCCTCTTTCCAAGTTTCCTATAGCAACAGGAAGAAACAGAATCTATTGGTGCTAGTTGTGGAGCACTGTCCTCTGATCCATGCTCCCTGCTTCCATAGGCTCTGTCTAGAAAGAGTGCTGGCCCCCCAGCCCTGCTGTGCAGTGTCAGAGCACACGCTTCCTGCCCAGGCCACGGAACCAAGGCACTGGCACACTTTGGGCCCCGCAGCCTTTTCTTGCGGTGGTTAGACTGGGTCCCGGAGGCCCTCATCATTCTTACTGTCTTCAAACTGGGTCTTATTTAGACAGCACCAGTTGACACCATTGGTATTCAACTCTACCCAAGCCCCCAGAACAAAAAGCACAACAAGAAACAATGGTAAGTATGGAGGGGTAACTCCTAAATGTGAAATGAAAAGTTTACTTGGAAGAGTTGAAGTCCCATTTCTGCTGATGGCTTTTCATGATGTTTCTCTTCCAATGCAAGGCACTGTTTCTGTCCTTTTTTGAAAGAGTTTTTTGGGCCAGGCACAGTCACTCATGCCTGTAATCCCAGCACTTTGGGAGGCTGAGGTAGGAGGATTGCTTGAACCAAGGAGTTTAAGACAAGTCAGGGCAACATGGTAAGGTCCCATCTCTTCAAAAAGTAAAAAAAAAAAAAAGTTTTTAAATTAGCTGGGTATGGTAGTGTACACCTGTGGTCCCAGCTACTTGGGAAGCTAAGCTGGGAGGATCGCTGGAGCCCAGGAGATCGAGGCTGCAGTGAGCTTTGATTGCACCACTGCACTCCAGCCTGGGCAACAGAGTGAGACTCTGTCTCAAAAAAAAAAATATAAAGAGTCCTTTGCTTGATCACTGTATGTTCCATTAGCTTCTCCTTGAGAAACAAGGCTTCCCTTGAACCAAGGCCTAGTTAAGTGATTTTATTCTTTTCGTGTGTTGGGGTGGCGGGGGGGTCCAGGGGGAAGTTGTCTACCAAGCACCTTGGTGTGGTGTTTAGGCTTTAGATAGACCTGGTCATTCCAGCATTCAGTAAGCACCTTGGTGTGGTGTTTGGACTTTAGATAGACCTGGTCGTCCCAGCGCTCAGCAAGCACCTTGGTGTGGTGTTTGGGCTTTAGATAGACCTGGTCGTCCCAGCGCTCAGCAAGCACCTTGGTGTGGTGTTTGGGCTTTAAGAGACCTGGTCGTCCCAGCGCTCAGCAAGCACCTTGGTGTGGTGTTTGGGCTTTAAGAGACCTGTTCGTCCCAGCGCTTAGTAAGCACCTTGGTGTGGTGTTTGAACTTCAGATAGACCTGGTTGTCCCAAGTGCTCAGTAAGCACCTTGGGATGGTGCTTGGGCCTTAAACCTGGTCGTCCCAGTGCTTAGTGAACACCTTGGTGTGGTGTTTGAGCTTTACATAGACCTGGTTGTCCCAGGGCTCAGTAAGCACCTTGGTGTGATGCTTGGGCTGTAGATAGACCTGGTCATCCCAGCGCTCAGTAAACACCTTGGTGTGGTGCTTGGGCCTTAGACCTGGTTGTCCCAGTGCTCAGCAAGCACCTTGGTGTGATGCTTGGGCTGTAGATAGACCTGGTCCTCCCAGCGCTCAGTAAACACCTTGGTGTGGTGTTTGGGCTTTAGATAGACCTGGTCGTCCCAGCACTCAGTAAGCACCTTGGTGTGATGCTTGGGCTGTAGATAGACCTGGTCGTCCCAGCGTTTAGTAAACACCTTGGTGTGGTGTTTGAACTTTAGATAGACCTGGTCATCCCAGCTCTATCATTACCAGCTATGAAATGTTGTGCAAGATACCTAATCTCTTTGAGCTTTTGAACTTCCTTATCTCGTTGAGAGAACTAAGTGAGATCATGTGTGAATAGTAAATGACATGATGCGTGTTTAGGGCCAGGCAAAGTGACCAGCGAAGTTAGGTCTTAATGTAGACATCTTGGCAATTCAGGGTATGACCCAAACCTTCACGCATCTGTGGTGGATGCTGGCAAGCATCAGCCATCTGAGGCTGGAGGGCAGTGGTATAATCACAGCTCCCAGCCGCCTCAACCTTCTGGGCTCCAGTGATCCTCCTGCCTCAGCCTTCCTCAGCTGAGACTATAGGAGTGTGCCACATTTTTAAAAAATACTCCAGGCAAGGTCAACTTTTACTGTTTTCTAGTACTTAAATCATTTTCTTAGTTCACTAAGCTGACTTAAATTTAAAATCATGACTCCACTTAGCCTTTGCTAATGCTTCTTTTAACTTGACCAATGGAGTTGTGCCCGGCCAATGTATTCAAGCAAATCAGTTCTTTTCACATATATTCCGAATGTGGATGCATAGTGACTTGGCCAGTGATTCTCAGGAGGGGTTACGTGATGGGCGTGCAGAATAACCAGTGATTCTCAGGAGGGGTTAGGTGACGCGTGTGCGGAATAACCAGTGATTCTCAGGAGGGGTTAGGTGACACGCGTGTGGAATACCCGGTGATTCTCAGGAGGGGTTAGGTGACGCGCATGTGCCGAATAACCAGTGATTCTCAGGAGGGGTTAGGTGACGCGCGTGCGGAATAACCAGTGATTCTCGGGAGGGGTTAGGTAATGCGCGTATGGAATAACCAGTGGGAATGTGAGGAAATCCCAGGCCCTTTGCTCAGTCTTGCTTTGAACTGCTTTGTAACTGGTGACAGGGCATGTTGCCGCCTCTTTCTGTGGCCTCCTTCTTTAATGGAGAGCTGTCAGGTTGAGATAATTGCTTATAAGCTGTTTTGAGATTATGAAATATACAAAGCTGCCCGCTTGCAAAGTAATAGTCATCACCATGGAGGAGCTTGGTGTCAATTGGCGCTGGGGGCATCAAGCTCTGCCTGGTTCGCAGCGTCTACCCAGAACATTCTGTTCCAAATCTTGCTGATGACTTAACAGCACCTGTCCAGTTTGGCCTCACCCAATGAGCTCATTGAAAATCACCTAGGATGCTCACTGTTTGGATGGGTCACATCTTCAAAATCAAGTGGAGAAAGCCTCTTAAGTAAGTTAAAAGGTAATGAGGAAAACGTTTCACATAACCAAAGCATTAATTAGACCTCTCTGCTGTTTCTTCCTGGTTTGTTTCTGGTTTTCCTGGTAATAAATTAGTTCTTTTTCCTGTGTGGAGCCTGGTCAGGAAACCTTGTGTGGGACTCTTCATGCCGCTGGGCCTTGGTTTTCTTATCTCTGAAATGAAGATGCAGGTCCCTTCTTGCTTTTCTGTGGTTCTGTGTGTGCACATCCCTCAAGCATTTAGAATACAACTATCTGCTGATTTGAAGAAACATTAGGAGTCATTTGAGCTTCCCACGGCTCAGGAATCATCTCATCCCTGTACAGTGTGATTCTTTTAAACAAGTTCTCTTGGTATTGAATTTTTCCTTTCCCCGAGAGCTCTATAAAAATAGTGTTTTCTTGCCAGAGACAGCAAGACCTCAGAACTACTGACCTCCTTCTATGAACATATTTATGGCTTGTGTTTGGCTTACGATCTTTTTAACAGACCATCCAGCTCTGTTGTGAGAGGCTGACTCAGCAGAACCCCTCCAGCGTGTGCCCGCTCTTCAGGGTTAGAGATTAGAGTGCCCTTCCCTGCAGCCCCGGGACCGGCTGGGAGCTGGTACTGTGCCTGCCTCCTGCCATGCCCTTGGGAGATGTCACACTGCAGCATTGCCGCCTAAGTTCCCACGAGTCAGTGCTGCCGAGTGCCACGTAGTCCAGGAATCCAGCCGCTTTACTGAGGTGTTTTGCAGATCATGTGGTTAGAGCCATGGTAGGCCAGGAATTTAGCCGCTTTACTGAGGCATCTTCCAGAGTGTGTGGTTAGTGCCACGTAGTCCAGGAATCCAGCCGCTTTACTGAGGTGTCTTCAGAGCGTGTGGTTAGTGCCAATTAGTCCAGGAATCCAGCCGCTTTAGGTGTCTTCAGAGTGTGTGTTTAGTGCTTGGGTTGAAGCAGCTCTGTCACTTTTGTTTACTGCCTGGCCAGGGACCACATCGGTGCCCTCAGCAGTGTTCTCTCCCTGCACCCGGCTCGGGCCCTGTTCCCCATGTCTCCGTTTTACCCTCTCTCTACCCTACCAGAGATTCTCTTTGCCTTCCCTTTATTAAAATCCTGACACAATCCCAAAGGTTTTTAGGATTGTTAAGATTCTGCATGCATACCTCTTTAAATGTTTTATTATGAAAATATTCAAATATATTCAAAAGTAGAGGAAACAGTATGATCAGCCTCACGTACCTGTTCCTCAGCTTCATGATCGTATTTCATCTACACCTCTTCCCAGTAATCTCATGTGATTCTGAAACAACATCCCCACATACCCTATCATTTCCAGTTTTCTGTTTTAAAGAAGCCCAGACTCCTCTCAGTTTACTGAAGAGAAGGGTGTCTTAATTCCTCTCTAGGCTTCTCGTCGGCTACCAGCCACCACTCTGCTCTCCCAGGCTACCGGTCAGCTAAGGAGTCGAGGTCCCTCCCCGTTCCGCTGCAGTCCCTGTGGTGGGGACTTGGCAGGGCAACAGGAGTCACCGAAGGGCAGCTTTGCTGGCGAGAGGGGCTGTATCAGGCGTGCTGGGGACAAGGCAGGAAAAGGAAAGGGCCTGGGTGCACTTAACTCTCAGGGTCAGCTGGGCTTGCTCGTTTCTGTCCTGGGTTCACTTCAGTGTCTGGGTCAGCTGGGCTCGCGCGTTCCTGTCCTGGGTTCACTTCACTGTCAGGGTCAGCTGGGCACGCTCGTTTTTGTCCTGGGTTCACTTCACTGTCTGGGTCAGCTGGGCTCGTGCATTCCTGTCCTGGGTTCACTTCACTCTCGGGGTCAGCTGGGCTCGCGCGTTCCTGTCCTGGGTTCACTTCACTCTCGGGGTCAGCTGGGCTAGCTGGTTTCTGTCCTGGGTTCACTTCACTCTCGGTGTCAGCTGGGCACGCTCGTTTCTGTCCTGGGTTCACTTCACTGTCCGGGTCAGCTGGGCACGCTCGTTTCTGTCCTGGGTTCACTTCACTGTCAGGGTCAGCTGGGCAAGCTCGTTTCTGTCCTGGGTTCACTTCACTGTCAGGATCAGCTGGGCACGCTCGTTTCTGTCCTGGGTTCACTTCACTGTCTGGGTCAGCTGGGCTCGTGCGTTCCTGTCCTGGGTTCACTTCACTGTCTGGGTCAGCTGGGCTCGCGCGTTCCTGTCCTGGGTTCACTTCACTCTCGGGGTCAGCTGGGCTCGCTGGTTTCTGTCCTGGGTTCACTTCACTCTCGGGGTCAGCTGGGCTCGCTGGTTTCTGTCCTGGGTTCACTTCACTGTTAGGGTCAGCTGGGCACGCTCGTTTCTGTCCTGGGTTCACTTCACTGTCCAGGTCAGCTGGACTTGCTCATGTCTGTCCTGGGTTCACTTCATATCAGGGTCAGCTGGGCACACTCATCTTTGTCCTGAGTATCAGTCCCTACAGAATGATAAAACAAATTCCCAAAACAAAAGGGTCTGATTGCGGTGATACGGAGCTGTGACCTGATTTCCTCTGCAGCCTTTCCCTTCCCCAGTAACAGGTGACACTGTCCTGTGAAGATCCAGCACGTCGTCCTGTCTCCATTTCAGATGCAGTGGCAGAATGTGGAGCATGTCGGTGACCAGAGCCCCTACGTCACCTCTGTCATCCTTCACATCAAGCAGAACGTGCCCATCATCCGTGACAACCTGGCTTCCACACGGAAGTACTTCACTCAGTTCTGCATTAAATTTGCAAAGTAAGTCCTGAGATCTCATCTTTGGGTTTTTTTTTTAAGTAGACTTCATGTTTTACAATAGTTTCAGTGTTCATGGCCAAATGGAGTAGAATACAGAGATTTCCTGTGTACCCGACCCCACACATGCACAGTCTTCCATTACCGATACCCTCCCCACCGCCACACACACAAAGTGGTAATCGACCCCACACCACATGCACAGTCTTCCATTACCAATACCCTCCCCACCGCCACACACACAAAGTGGTAATCGACCCCACACCACATGCACAGTCTTCCATTACCAATACCCTCACACACACACACACACACACACACACACACACACACAAAGCGGTACCCGACCCCACACATGCACAGTCTTCCATTACCAATACCCTCACACACACACACACACACACACACACACACACACACAAAGCGGTACCTGACCCCACACATGCTCAGTCTTTCATTATCAATACACACACACACACACACACACACACACACACACACACACACAAAGCGGTACCCGACCCCACACATGCAGTCTTCCATTACCAATATCCTCTCACACACACACACACACACACACACACACACACACGTGTTACAGCTAATAAGCCTGCACCGACACGTCCTTGTCACCGGACTCCATGGTTTACCCGGGTCATTCTTGGTGCTGTGCACTCTGTGGGTTTGGACAAACATAAGATGGCATGTGGCCACCACTCTAGTGTCACACTCAGCTGCGTTGTTTTTAAAACCATAGTTCCCGCCAGCATCGCCACAGTTTGGGTGTCCCAAGCATCCAGCTAGGGTTCATTCTGGTGCCTGCAGTACTAATTTTAATTTGTATGCAAAAGAAGCATCATAATAAAACGAAATCTTCCACGTAAAGTCATAGGCAACAGTAATAGCAGTGCAGCCCCCAGCCAGGTCATGGCACACGGAAATGAATGGGGCCTACTGTTTGAAATGTGCAGGCGTCACCCCCACTGCCCGGGTTTGGATAATTACAGTGCCTTATCAGGGATTTCACAGATGCATATTGTCTCTCTGGCTGGCTTATAAGCCTTCAAGGGTAGGAGCCATCAGTTCTGTTTCTTTCCAGCCTTCTTGTCCCCCGTCCTCCTGGTATTTTTTATCATGGCTGCTAGAATTTATCTATTAATACTCGTACACGTGCTTGGTCCGAGGAAGGCACTAGAAATTGGGTAAAGCAAGTCACGGAGCTCCATGGCCAAGGTGAGTGGAGTGCACCTGAGCCAGTGTCTTCCTGCTGTGTCCTCGTGTGTGGCCATTTCTGGCCTGAGTTTTGAGGCAAGGAAAGTAGTTTGGTCCTTTGCCGATCGCCACCTGGCTATAGCCCCATTTCCTGTGAGAGCAGGCAGTGTCGAGGGTCAGCGTCTCCCCTGACCAGTTATCAAGCAAGCATTTTGGCAGACTTCTCCGAGAAGGGCTTCAGAAGGGTCAGCCCAGTCCAAGCTGCTGTATTTTAGTTGTTCTCATCCAGGCCCCGGATGGTGAGTCAGGACTCCATTTCTGCCTTCCCCAAATCTACTTCACAAACAAACCCCTCAGGACTAACAATTACGGAGCAGCTTGTGGTGTCAGCGTTACTCTCTAGTTTGTCAAGAAAGGATAGAGTGGACTCTGCAGGGAGGCATTACTGTTTGCAGTAAGGCAAATGGACCAGGAGTTGAAATTCCCTCCCTCCCTGGGTGCTCATTAGTGTGTTAAAAGCACTGCTGATAAATCACACTGTGAAACTCCCCATGACTGCTGGTAGAAGCAGCGCCTCTGTAAAAATGTACGGTAACTGAAAATCTCCAGGCTGGCGGCTGCTCAGGGGTCTGATTGAGCTTTTGTTAAAGGGAATATGGAGCCCACTGACTTAGCCAGTCCCAGCACCTCCCAGCACCAGCCTCACGTTCTCTCAGAGACCTTGAATTCCATGTCTAAGCCCAGGTTGAGTGCACTGGGGATTGGATGCCCATCCTCTCATCGGGAATCGCTCAGCCTGGGATCTAGAAAGTGGTGTTGCATTTTCATCCATGGTGCCTTCTCATCCTTGTAAAATCCTGCTTAACAGAGGTGGGTGTTGTGAGGAGACCCTTCCCTGGCCAAGGGCAACAGCCACCACCCCCTGATGGCCCAGAAAAGCCCTTGGCAGTTACCCAGCACAACTGCTTGGTCTTCTTCTCAAAGGAAGTGTGTCTGGTCCTTTTATTCCCCCACCCCTGCCTGTAGACTGGTACAGAGAGAGCTAGTTCCAGGGCACAGCCAAAGCTGTCTTTTATTATTGTTGTTATTTATTTATTTATTTTTGATAGAGGGTCTCACTCCGTTACCCAGGCTGGAGTGCAGTGCTGCAGTCACAGTTCACTGCAGCCCCTATCTCCTGGGCTTAGGTGATTCTCCCACCTTAGCCTCCTCAATAGTGGGATTACAGGCACACGCCACCACACCTAGCTAATTTTTGTATTTTTTGTAGAGATGAGATTTCATCATGGTAGGACCAGGCTGGTCTCAAACTCCTGGGCTCAAACAGTCCGCCTGCCTCGGCCTCTCAAAGTGCTGGGATTATAGACATGACCGCTGTGCCCAGCCCAAAGCTCACTCTAATGTGAAACAACTTAGGTTACAAGCCAGTTGCAATTGGTCATGGATTCAGTCTCACATTACCTGCCTGGTTCTGGTTTACGGCACTAAAGAATCTCTTCCATATAGGCCCTTGTTGGCTCTCCTTCCTGATCAGCAAGCCATCTCCCAGACCTTATCTCTGGACCCCAATTTCCTTTCCTGTAACTTCCTTTCTACCCCACCAATGCAAACCCATAGATGTTTCCTCTTACCTCTGTTTGCTGTCTTGAGCAACAGCCACCTTTCCTGTTGAGACATCGAAGTCCACAGCCTGGTGAAACTGCAGTTGAATCACAAGCAACTTCCCTCACCCACTGGGCCTATTCTCCTCCATTCAGACAGGTCTCATAATAGTGCTTGGGAGGATGATAGGAGAAGTCACATAGTAACTTTTCTGGTAAAGTGCTGATACCAAGCTGACATTCAAAAAGTGGAAGATGGCCGGGTGCCGTGGCTCATGCCTGTAATCCCAGTGCTTTGTGGGGCCGAGGTGAGCGGATCACTTGAGGCCAGGAGTTTGAGACCAGCCTGGCCAACATGAGATGAGTTAATCCCCAGCTCTACTAAAAATTAAAAAATACAAAATTTAGCCGGGTGTGAAGTATGCGCACACCTGTAATCCCAGCTACTCGGGAGGCTGAGACAGGAAAATCGCTTGAACCCGGGAGGCAGAGGTTACAGTGAGCCGAGGTTGCGCCACCGCACGCCACAATGAAACTCTGTCTCAAAACAGAGAGAGAGAGAAAGCCTAATTTGTCACTTCTTTTTTATCTACAGCTCCTTCATTCCCAAATTCATCACTCACCTCTTCAAGTGCAAGCCGATTAGCATGGTGGGAGCGGAACAGGTGAGATGGACTTGGTGTCAGCGTTTGCCGGACAGCTTTTGTTGCAGATCAAACACGTATCTGTCTAGGACAGATCTCCTTGGGAGGAATAAAATTGATGATTCCTCTGTTTGGGGACAGTATGATGACTCACCTGGAAGGTTTCTTAATTCATTTTTCCATTTATTTTAAAAAATTCTGTTTGAATGCCTGCTAAGGTCTGGGTGCAAGGTATAACACAAGCACCACAAGAAGGTCCCTGCTTCCTAGTGCTCACACTCCATTAAGTAAAGGTGGCCGGGCACGGGGGCAGCTTCCGCTGTAACCCAGCACTTCAGGAGGCCGGGGCAGGCAGATCACCTGAAGTCAGGAATTCGAGATCAGCCTGGGCAACATGGTAAAACCCCGTCTCTATTAAACATACAAAAATTAGCCAGGCGTGGTTGGGAGGCCAAGGCAGGTGCATCACTTGAGGTCAGGAGTTTGAGAGCACCCTGGCCAACATGGTGAAACCCCATCTCTACTAAAAATACAAAAATTAGCCGGGCATGGTGGTACATGCCTGTAGTCCCAGCTACTCAAAATCCCAGTGACAGGAGGCTGAGAAGAGGGAGGATCACTTAAGGCCAGGAGTTCAAGACCAGCCTGGGCAACATAGTGAAACCCCTATCTCTCAAAAAAATAAAATATTAGCTAGGCACAGTAATAGTACACACTTAAAATCCCAGCTGCTCAGGAGGCTGAGGTTGGAGGATTCTTTGAACCCGGGAGGTGGAGGTTACAGTGAGCTGTGATCGTGCCACTGCACTGAAGCCTGAGCAACAGAGGAAGACTCTATCTCCCCTGCAAAAAAAGGAATATTTTTATAATTATAATAAACTCAGACCTAAAGCCAGAATCTTCAGAAAAATATCAATTCATTCAGTGTTTACTTCCATCTTTTTTTTTTTTAACAAACAACAGAAAATCATGTGTTTACTTCCATTTTGAGGTGTGGATGAGAAAACCATCTGCAGGAACTGAAATTCTACTTAATCAGACTCAGGCCAGTGCAAGTGGGCAGTCGGGCAGTATGGATCTGGACAGGCCCAGACTGGGGAGGTCATGGGTGGGAACTGCAGGGCAGCGTGGCCCTGAGGGATTCTCACGTGAGTGCAGGTTTAGCCCGGCCTGTGTTACCCTGATGTCTGGGCCTTGAAGCACAAGCAGCCATGTAGCTGTGGGCATGTTCACTTAGGCAGCAGAACCGTCAGAGTCCAGTTAACTCAGCAGTGTTCACAGACAGAAGCAGACGCGGCCTTGAGTCACGGAGCGGCTGCTGTCCGAACTGGAACAAAAGCAGTGGTGTTGGAAGCTAAGATTCCACCCAACTTCAGCCGTGTCTGCCTCGTCGCCAGGGTGCTAGATCCTGAATTTAGGTTGTGCTTTTTAGTACTTACGCTGAAAACGGGACGGGAAACATTTTCTGCTCTTTATTCTCTTCTGAGTACTGTATAAAGTGAGTTATTTATCTTTGGGCCCCAGAGTCCTCTTGAGCAATTGCAAGGGCACGAGGAACTGACCCATGCCGATATTTATAATGCTTCTTGTTAGTCTGTGATTCTCAACATAATCTTGTGGGATTTGCAGGGTCATTAGTTAGTCTTATGGCTGTGGTCCCTGTGAAAGCTTTTCTCTTCCTTGAGATGAGGGATAAGACAAGAATGTCTGCTGTCACTGTTTCTATCCCATGTTGTCGTTGAAGTCCTGGCTAGGACAACAGGGCAAAAAATAAAATATTTTTAGAAGAAACAAAATATATACAGATTAGAAAGGAGGAAACTAAACTCATTTTTCATGGCAAATGTAATTGTGATAAATCTAAAAGGATCTACCGATAAACTATTGGAATATAAATTTAGCAGGGTTGCTGGCTATAAGGTCAGTATTTTAAAATATATTTCTTTTCTTTTTTTTTTTTTTTTTTTTTTTTTTGAGATGGAGTCTTGCTTTACATCGGGCTGGAGTTCAGTGACGTGATCTCAGCTCACTGCAACTGCCACCTCCTGGGTTCAAGTGATTCTCCTGCCTCAGCCTCCCAAGTAGCTGGGACTACAGGCATCCACCACCATGCCTGGCTCATTTTTTTGTATTTTACTGCAGATGGGGTTTCAACATGTTGGCCAGGATGGTCTCGATCTCCTGACCTCATGATCCACCCACCTCGGTCTCCCAAAGTGTTGGGATTACAGGCGTGAGCCACTGCGCTGGCCTAAAATACATTTTTATATACCAGCAGCAAACAATTTAAAAACGAGCCTCTTGAATGAAATGCTTGTTTATTTTTTTGCTCTGTTCCCCAGGCTGGGGTGAGTACAACTGTGAGCACGGTCACAGCTCACTCCACTCTTAACTCCTGGGCTCAAGCAATCCTCCTGCCTCAGCTTCCCAAGTAGCTGGGACTACAGGAATGTACTGCCATGCCTGGCTTTTTTTTTTTTTCTTTACCGTAGATGTAGGGTCTCCCTGCCTGTGTCACCCAGGCTGATCTCAAACTCTTAGCCTTAAGCAATCCACCCTCCTAAGCCTCCCAAAATCCTACGATTACAGGCATGAGCCATGGCTCCCAGCCTTAAATGACAACATTTACAGTAGCATCAGGAAACATTAAATACCTGGAAATAAATCTGTCAAAAATGTACAAGTCTTCTACACAGAAAACTGTACAATATTAAGACACAGTATCCGCAGAGACCTTTAAAATGACAGGATAGCTCATGTTCATTGATATGAAAGACTCATAAAGAAATAAATGTGGAGTCTTCTGAGCCTACTCTGGCTGAGGAGGCTGCCCGATAAGAAATAAATAAAAATCTGAAAAGTGGTAAATTATTCCAAAATTAATCTATAGATACAATTCAATCCTAATTACTGTATCTATTAATCTATAGATACAGTGGAATCCCAGCAGGGATCTGTGTGTGTGTGTGTGTGTGTGTGTGTATGTGTATGTGTGTGAATTGATAAGCTGATTTTAAGAGTTAGATGAAAATACAAAAGACAACAGCTAAAATAATCTTAAACAGAACAGAATTGGAGGAGGTAAAGCTCAGGATATCAAGACTTATTGTAATAGTATTGTAATTAGAGCAGTGTGGCACTGGCCCCAGGGACAGATAGGCCGACAGAACAGATTTGAGTTCAGAAATGGACCCGTACATATGTAGACATTTGATTTATGACAAAAGTGGCATAATTCAGTTTGGGAAAAAGAGTCTTTTCAGTAAATAGTGCTGGATAATTGGATATCCATATTGGAAAAAAAATAATTTTGACCTTTACCTCACACCATATATACAAATCAATTCCAAAGAGGATTTGGTGAAAGAAGGACATGTGTACATTGCTGGTAGTAATGCAAAAGTGGTGCAACCATTTAGGAGAAGAGTTTGGCATTTACAAAGAGTTACCTCATGCCCCAGCAATTATACTCCTAGATATATACCCAAAAGAGTTGAAAAAGGCTGGGCACAGTGGCTCACACCTGTAATCCCAGCACTTTGGGAGGCTGAGGCGGGTGGATCACCTGAGGTCAGGAGTTCAAGACCAGCCTGGACAAGATGGTGAAACCCTGTTTCTACCAAAAGTGCAAAAATTAGCCGGGCGTGGTGGCACGTGCCTGTAATCCCAACTACTTGGGAGGCTGAGGCAGGAGAATCACTTGAACCTGGGAGGCAGAGGTTGCAGCGAGTGAGACTGCACCACTGTACTCCGGGTTGGGTTACAGAGTGAGACACTGTCTCAAAGAAAAAAAAAAGAATTGATAAAAATGTGTTCACTCAAAAACTTGTACACAAATGTTCATAGCAGCACTATTCATGATAACCAGAAAGTAGAAACAACTCAAATGTCCATCAGCTGATGAACGGATAAATAAAATGTGGTATATCCATACAAGGGAATATTATTCAGCCATTCATGCTACAATGTGGATGAACCTTGAAACCATGTTAAGTGCAAGAAGGCAGACACGAAAAGCCACATATTATGTGAATTTACTTTTATGAAATGTCCAGAAAATGCAAATTTGTAAAACAAAGTAGATTAATGGTTGGCAAAGGCTGAGCAGGGTGGGGGAAACGGGTAAGGGTTTCTTTATGGGGTGGTGATGTGCTCTGGAACCAGGTAATGCTGACAGCTGCACAACCTTGTGAATATACTTTAAAAAACCAGTGAATTCTACACTTCAAAAAGGTAAATTTTGTGGTTTTTGAATTATATCTCAATTTTAGAAAATTAATTCCAGGTGGATTATGGCTCTAAAAGATAAGACAATAAAGCTTCTGGAAGATAATATAGAGAATATGACCTTGGGTTAGGCAGAGATCCCGTAAACAAAACAGTAAAAGCACCAACCATAGAAGAAAGGATTGGTTATTTGGAGTACTTAAAATACCTTGGCCAAGTGAGGCGGCTTGTGCCTGTAATCCCAAGACTTTGGAAGGCTGTGGCAGGAAGCCTGCTTGAGCCTAGCCGTTTGAGGTCAGCCTGGGCAACACAGCAAGACCCCATCTCTACAAAATAATTTAAAAATTAGCCAGGTGTGGTGGCACATACCTTTAGTCCTAGCTACTTCGGAGACAGGAGGATCCGTTGAGCCCAGGAATTTGAGGTTTCACTGAGCTCTGATTGTACCACTGCACTCCAGCCCAGGCCACACAGTAAGATGCTGTCTCTAAAAATAATAATAATTTTAAAAGAGTGATGATACCAAGTGCTGGTGAGGATGTGGAGCATTGGAACTTTCACAGGTGCTGGTAGGAATGGAGGTTAGCACAGCCCCGTGGGAAAGCTCCTAGGCAGTCGGCCAGACAATCCCTGCCAGCCATCCAGCAGTTCCCCTCTCAGGTAGCTTCCATCCCGGAGAAACGAGGACTTTCTGACCACCCGACATGTGCACAAATGTTTGCAGCAGGTTCTGAGCAGGAAAGTGAGCTCCAGTGATAGAGAGCGGGAGAGTGGTTGCCTTTGCTGGGAGGGAAAGGAGCGCATTGACTGGACGAGAGGTGAGGGAGCCTTCACGGGTGCCAGAGATGCCTTCGGGCTTCCGTTAGGCAGCAGGGCATCGCCACGTCTGGATGTGACCCAGCTGCACACGTGGCATTTGTGTACTCTATGGAAGTCATGCCGAAGTTTTTGAAAGAGAAGCAGAACATATCCCCACCTTGGTCCACCCTCCTGATGCCCTGAGCTGTCTGCTCGGTGCCACCTCACTGAAGAACTTTATATAGTTGGGACAGTATGCTTCAATATATGGTTTTGTTCACATGGTTGTCTTCTAGGGCCTGTATCTAATTTATTCAGAATTTTCATCACTACTGATAGTCATCATGTCCCCAAGAATTGTGGGAGGCTGTTTAGGAAGTAAAGGGCCCCTCTCAGAGATTTCCATTGCTGAGTGACGAGCATTCACGGGCAGAGCATACTGGCCACGCTCGCACCCCCTATCCCATCAACTACCTTAGCCAGCCCACACCCTCCCAGAGATTATCGCTGAGGCAGAAATGAATTTGGCAATAGCTACCTTTTGCCCAATGTCTCATGCCTAGGAAGATGAATTACCAACTATTTCAAAGATGAGAACTAGCAGATCTTCATGTTACATGGGACCTTTCTACCTTCACTTCCCACAGACAGCTGCCAAATCTGTCAGACACATTCTCGCCTTTTCAGACTGCATTGCTCGACATAAAACCTGAGATCCAGGTTTTCACCTCTCAGCTGTCTGGTAAAGACAGAGTTTTACGGTGACTGGCCAGGGAATGCAAGTGTCATATCTCCCTGTATGTGAGGGACACTAGAGAATTAGGTCTGGTTCATTCAAACCTTTCCTGTCACTTCAGATTATACAATTATTTATGCATATAACATATCTCTGGGAAGTAGAAAAAGTAGGAAATAGCTCCATATGCTTTAAAATATAATGACTGATTTTCTTTTTCCTACCAGCAAATGAATGCTAAGACATGGCTTTGATTTTGACAAGGCTCTCAAAATCTGCTACATGGAAGACAGAGTTGAGTCCTTGTCAGGCCTCAAATGGTATTCTTTAAACAAAAATTCCAGTTAATCAATGTACAGAAAATAATGTATAGAATACTAACTAACCACTCAGCTCAGCAAAATATGTAACATGTTTACACCTTTGCTGTACATCTTTTTTTCTTTTTAAGACAGTGTCTCGCTCTGTTGCCCAGTCTGGAGTACAGTGGCACAGTCAGGGCTCACTGCAACCTCCACCTCCTGGGTTGAAGCGATTCTTGTGCCTCAGCCTCCCAAGTAGATGGGATTACAGGTGTGCACCACCACGCTCGACTAATTTTTGTATTTTTAGTAGAGATGGGGATCTCACCATGTTGGCCAGGTTGGTCTCTCCACCCACCTCAGCCTCCCAAAGTGTTGGGATTATAGGTGCAAGCCACCGTGCCCAGTCTGTATTTTCCTAAAGGTTTTCTTTTTATATCGAAGAGTGTAATCCACCTGGAATTCAGCATGTGTGTTCTTTTTTTTTTGAGACGGAGTCTTGCAAAAAGCGTAGTGTGCTGTAGCCAGGCTGTAGTGCAGTGGTGTGATCTGGGCTCACTGCAGTCTCCGCCTCCTGGGTTCAAGCAATTCTCCTGCCTCAGCCTCCCAAGTAGCTGGGACTACAGGGTGGGCACCACCACACCCAGCTAATTTTTTGTATTTTTAGTAGAGACGGGGTTTCACCATGTTGGCCAGGATGGTCTCGGGCTCCTGACCTCATGATCTGCCTGCCTCAGCCTCCCACAGTGCTGGGATGACAGGCAAGAGCCACCGGGCCCAGCTGAGCATGCGTGTTCTTGAGGGGCTCATGCTGGGCTCCTCCAAGGAAGAGCAGCAGTCATTTCCACTGGAGCTCTGGGAAGTGTGCCAGTGCCAGGCTCTTCCTGTGAGCCTTGGGCAGCCTGTGCCATTCCGCCTCCAGAAGGCTTATGTACCCTTTCCTCTGAGCGGAGAGGAAGAATTTTCATTTCTGGACATCTAGAAAGGTCCAGAATGCCCTGGCACTTTGCTGGCTACAGTTGAGCAAGCTGCACGTGTAGGCCTTCACTAGCTACAGAACCACAGGAAATTACTCTGACCTTAGTGTCATTTCTTACATCTGAATTACTCCAAATAAAACACTGACGTTTTCCCCACATGCTGCTACTGTTGTCAGAATCATAATCGCCATAACCCTTAAGCTAACAGTGTCTCTCCTTACGCAATCTCTAGTCATTAATTCTTCTGTCCAAAGCAAAGTAAATGGGAAATTGGAGGATGCAAAGTGTGGCTGGGCCTGAAGGGATCCCATTTCTCACCTGCTTGATGGAATTACAGAAGGCTTTCCAGAGGAAGCAGGCAGTGGCAGATGGAGCAGGCCTTGTCCTGAATAAGAGTCTGACCGTCATCAGCTGAGTCTAGTGGGGGCATTGGGAGCTGTCGCCCCACTCCTGGCCTTGTCTGCGTGGTGGCCATGTGGTTCCATTCTCCAAGCCATGTCAGCAGGCCAGAGTACACCCATCTGGCTTCAGCCATTTCTCTGCTCCCTGGTTGCCAAGAGCAGCAGCAGCAGCAGCAGGGCAGACAGCAGGAGCCAGTATGAGCCCTGCCAAAACCACCCAAGGACACTGACCTGGGCAGTCGGAAATAGGACTCCAGCTTCCTGGCCACCTTCCGTCTAACCCCATCCATCGCACGAGATGAGTTTAGCAAGCCAGTAAACTTTTTCTGGAACTTTTTATCATCTGTACAATGGGAACAATAAACAACCCGCAGGGCAGACAGGGCTTTATGCAGACCGAATGTGACAAACCTTCCTCAGGTCATTCCCAGCAGGCGCTGGGCCGTAGGGGCTGCAGGTGTCCTAGGTGATGGGCATCCCAGAGAACCAGAACAAACGAAGAGGAAAAGGTAGCTTTGTTTACGTTTGGGTAAATCCACATCCTCACTCACATCCAGAGGAATTAAAAATACAACAGTAATGAGTTACTGTTTTTTGCCTAAAGAATAGCAGGATTTTAGGAGTTTTCAGTGCCAATAAGGGTGCAGTCTGCACTGCTGGCAGAGGTGTACACGGATCCATTCCGTTGGAAAGATCCTGAAGTTTACGCAGCCACACATCACAGAATACTGCAGGGCCTTTAAAAGTCACGATGCTGCTTCTTTAGAGGATAGGGTCTCGCCATGTGGCCCACGTTAGAGTGCAGCTAAAAATCATGACTGCAGAGATGGGAAAAACAGAATACAAAAATAAGTGAGAAAACCAGGTTATAAAATTATGTATATACAGTATAATTCTGACTTAGTTTCATGGAGGGGTTGTGGTTTGTTTTTGAGACAGGGTCTCACTCTGTCACCCAGGCTGGAGAGTGCAGTGGCACGATCTTGACTCGCTGCAGCCTCAGCTTCCCAGGCTCAAGTGACCCTCCCACCTCAGTCCTCCCCAGTAGCTGAGACCACAGGTGTGCACGACCACGCCTGACTGATTTTTGTGTTTTTGCCATGTTGCGCAGGGTGGCCTCGAACCCCTGAGCCCTAGCGAGCCTCCTGCCTGGACCTCCTAAGGTGCTGGGATCACAGGCATGAGCCTCTGCTCCTGGTCCCCAGGTTATTGTACGTATTTCTTACATCATACACCTAAGCTGGCTTCTTGATGTTTTTCGTAGGTGATGGGAATTATACATAACTTTTTTTTTTATATTTCTGTTTATTTACCAAGTTTTCTGCAACAATAATGTATTGTGTGCATAAACAGAAAAATGTTACTCCTGGGCATGGGTCCACTCAGCACTGGGTGGCTGGAAGGGGCTGGTCACGCTCTGCCTTGCTCCACAGCTGCTGCTGGACACCCACTCCCTGAAGATGGTCCTGCTTGATCTCCCCTCCATCGGCTCGCAGGTGGTGAGGAAGGCGCCCGCCAGCTACACTAAGATCGTTGTCAAAGGCATGACCCGGGCGGAGATGATCCTCAAGGTGACGGCTTGTGCCTTTCTCGGGGATTCTGTGTAAAGGGGTCGGTTGTTTATTTCATCTCTGTTTCCGAGAAGCTTTGGTTTTGAAGGCACAGGGTAGGTCTTGTCCACACCTCTCTCAAAGCGGGTCCACATTCTTGGGCTGGACTGAATTTTTGGCCTCATCAGATGTTGTTGAAAGTCTGTGGGTAGTTACTGGGGGTCAGTAATTCCTCCTGACAAATGAATTTTTTGTTGTCATGGGATTGTTTTGTGATCGGATGTGGCCAAGCTTGGAAGTTCAGTGGAGTTGTTGCTGTGAGTCAGTCAGGCCAGGTGTCTCTGCTGCTCAGCAGGAATTCCAGGCCCAGATCTCAGTTACTCCCTTCCACATCAGCCTTCTTGGCTTTCTGTGCTCTGTTTCCACTTCACATGAACTCTGAACAGATGTAGTAACTGAATCTCATCGGCAAATGGATTTTTTAAAGCCCCATTTAACAAAGGATTGTACTTTGGATGATGAAGGTCTGAACCCTGAGCATCTGCCTCTGATTTCCACCATTTGGGAGAGTGGGGATGAGGGCTGGAGAACAAATGGTCCTGTCGTGATGTGTCTGAAAAACCCTAAACCAGATGACTCAGGGACGGCAGGAGTAGGAAGCAGCAGCAGGGCCTCAGACACCTGGGACGGGTCAGGACCCTGCCCGCACCTGGAGCTGTGGCCTGAGGACAGCTGTTGATTTCCCTCCGCACTGGTCCGGGAGTTCTCTGCAGAGGGTTCCTGAGTGAACCACGTGCCAGGCTTTGGGGCAGTCTGGGGAATGCAGGAAGAAAGTCAGATCCTGTGTTCCAGAGCCAAATGGAAATGAATGTGAGGATTGCCTGCCCTTCCTTTCCTTTGGGTGTTAACTGATACTTTCAGTTAGTAGTTAGACGAAGTCCAAATTTTAAGTCTTCAGAAAAGTGAGGCAGCTTTGGCAGTTTTGCTTTTGCAGAAATCCACTTACACCAGTGCCTTTTGCCACCGATTTCTCAGAAATAATAGTACGTCGGGGCAGAAGGAGCAGGTACCGTGTACCCACGAAACGTCTAACAGGAGACCCTCTCCCGCAGTGTTTCCCAAACGGTCCTGATGTTTTGACAGTCGCCTGGGACCCCACCCGGGCGGCTGAATTAGACTGTTTAGAGGAAGTGCTCGGGAGCCTGTGCTTTACAAAGCTGTGCAGGTGATATTTGGGATTCAGCAAACTGAGGACACGCTGCTCTCGTTGCATGTGAAGATGAGATGGGGCGTGTCTAGTGTGGGCGGCTGCTTAAGAAGACCTCGCAGGATGCATTTTGCGCTCAGCTGACAGGGAGAGCCCTGCGCTGCTGTGAGCTTTCCTCACGGGCCTGCCCGTTTCCTCCTGACAGGTGGTGATGGCCCCTCATGAACCACTGGTGGTGTTCGTCGACAACTACATCAAACTCCTCACAGACTGCAACACGGAAACCTTCCAGAAGATCCTGGACATGAAGGTGAGCGCTGCCTCCGGTTTTCTCCACGCTGGCCATCCTCCTCACACGCGGTGGTTCTTAACTGGGGTGGGATATAGGTTCTTGGGGGGTTTTCTCAAAATGCTTGTGCCTGGCTCCACGGAGCTAACCGGATTCGGAGCAGCCTTTGGAGGAAGTGGTTGTGGGTGTGTGCTCTCGAGGACTGATAGGCCCCTGCGCAGGGGAGGAGGGCAGAGGATGAGGACAGGAGGGTCTCCTTCCCCACGTTCTGGACCTGCCCTTCTCTCTCAGCCCCTTCTTTCTCTTCCTTGGCCCTTTCTTCCCCTCTTTTCCTCCCAGGCCACTACCCAGGGCTGGCGATTAATTCTCTGAGGAAAGCGGTCATCCTCAGCCTGGAGTGACCCCCATACCCAGACGCTGCACTCTCCCCATGGGCCGTTCTGGCCCAGACTTCCTGACGGTTCTCCTTCTCTCTCAACCTCAGGGGCTGAAGAGGAGCGAGCAGAGCAGCATGCTGGAACTCCTGCGCCAGCGGCTCCCTGCGCCGCCCTCGGGGGCAGAAAGCTCCGGCTCCCTGTCCCTGATGGCGCCAACGCCAGAGCAGGAGTCGTCTCGCATCCGAAAACTCGAGAAACTCATTAAAAAGAGACTGTAGCAGCAGCAAGGGGCACTTTGCTCCTGGCCAGCCCCTTAGCCCCTCGTTCCCCAAAAGCCCCTGATGTCTCCTGTGCTCCCCGGGACACTCACATCGTCAGTCTCCAGGCTTTCTGGGACATCCAGGTTGTTACTGAGTCTCTCCCATGCCCTGTCTTACTTCCTGCCCTCATCAGAGATGCTGAGTAAGGGCTGGGTTCTGAGAAGGCCATTTAGATGGTCTCTGGTTACCGAAGCAGAGGCAGCAGGGGAAGGTCCCTGGGGTTCACTTGCTGTCCCTGAGCTGCCCTTGACTAGCAGAATTGCCGTTGACTCGTGTAGCCTCAGCACGGCTGTCATACCCTCTGACACTGGGCCCACCACACACCTCCCCATCCAGGCAACTTGAATGAGGAAGCCTGGATCTCACCCCTCCTCCTCCTCCTCCTCCTCCTCCTCTCCCTCGCTTCCCCCTCCTCCTCTCTCTCTCTCCCCCCTCCTCCTCTCCTTCCCTCCCCCTCCTCCTCTCCCTTGCTTCCCCTCTCCTCTTCTACCTCCCTCCCCCCCCCACCTCCCTCCTTCCCTCCTTCCATGGCTGTTTGAGGTTTCCCCTTCAGCCAGAGCTGAGTTTCTTCTCCTATCTCTGGGTTTGTCCCTACGGCCAGAGTGGCAGATTACGGGTTCTGTATGGAGGCAGTGGAAGCAGGCATACTCCCATGGAAATCCCAGTTTCTTGGCCCACATTTTGTTTCTGGTACTTGTTATGACGTTACTTGACTAAGTTATCCCTGTGTTTCCCCGTTTATCAGTCATCTCCAAAGGAGAGGCGTCCTCTATGTCTGTCACCGGGAAGGTCGCATGCGCCAGGCCTTCAAGCAGGTGTCCTGTCTGCCCTGGCGCTTCTGACCTGGGTATGGGCAGACCCAGATCTGACAGAGGGCTCTTTCTGGCACGCTCACTAGTCACTAGGTTGTGTGAGCAGATTCTTCCTCCATTTCTTTCTTTCTTTTTTTTTTTTTTTTTGAGTTGTAGTCTCACTCTGTCACCCAGGCTGGAGTACAGTGGCGTGATCTCGGCTCACTGCAACCTGTGCCTCCCTGGGTTCAAGTGATTCTCCTGCCTCAGGCTCCTTATTCACTGGGATTACAGGCACCCCCCACCGCACCTGGCTCATTTTTTGTATTTTTAGTAGAGACGGGGTTTCACCATGTTGGCCAGGCTGGTTTTGAACTCCTGGCCTCAAGCAGTCCACCCTCAGGCTCCCAAAGTGCTAGGATTACAGGTGTGAGCCACCGCACCCGGCCCTTTCCTTTATTTATTTACTCCCACTCTGCTTCTGGCTTTTAGGGAAGGGAAACCAGGAAGTTAACTTGGAAAACGTTTCTTAGGCTTTCTCATCAGATGAAGCCGTGGGAACATCCAGGAAGCCCGTACCCTCGAGTCCCGTTTCTGCCTGCTCATCTTCAGGTCCACAGTACTTTCCAGTGTCGTCTGAAAGAGCAAGGGTGGTGTGCAGTGTCCCAGTGACCTGTTCCTGAGTAATGAGAAGGAGCCAGGGGCTCTGGATGCGTCAGGAACAGAGTGTTGACCTTAAACACCAGGCTGAGAGCCTGGCCTGGCCTAGAAGGCAGCTTCCCCCGCCTGCCCTTCCTGTCCTCTGTGGGCTCTCTGCAGCAGGTCTTCTCCCTTAAACACCAGGCTGAGAGCCTGGCCTGGCCTGGAAGGCAGCTTCCCCGCCTGCCCTTCCTGTCCTCCACGGGCTCTCTGCAGTAGGCCTTCTGGCCTCTGGCGTCCTCCTGCATCCGGAGAGCAGGCAGCCCCTGATGCCCTCAGCTCCCCTAAAACCACGCCTCAGTTAGCCATGACCAGAGCTACAGGCAAACCACTGTTGTTCCTGCCGCTTCTGTTCAAGAATGGTACCTTGCCAGGCATAGTGGCTCGCACCTGTAGCCCCAACACTTTGGGAGGCCGAGGCAGGAGGATCGCTTGAGCCGGGGAGCTCGAGAGCAGCCTGGGCAACATAGAGATGTCTACAAAAATAAAACTTTGCAAGGCATGGTGGCATGCACCCGTAGTCTCAACTGCTTGGGAGGCCGAGGTGGGCGGATGGCCTGAGCTCAGGAGTTTGAGACCAGCCTGGGCAACGTGGTGAAACCAAAAATATAAAAAATCAGCCGGGCACAGTGGCCCACGCCTGGAATCCCAGCACTCTGGGAGGTTGAGGCAGGTGGATCACCTGAGCTCAGGAGTTTGAGACCAGCCTGGGCAACATGGTGAAACCAAAAATATAAAAAATCGGCCAGGCACAGTGGCCCACGCCTGGAATCCCAGCACTCTGGGAGGTTGAGGCAGGTGGATCACCTGAGGTCAGGAGTTTGAGACCAGCCTGGCCAACAGGGCAAAACCTTGTCTCTACTAAACAGACAAAAATTAGCCGGGTGTGGTGGCGCGTGCCTGTAATCCCAGCTACTGGGGAGGCTGAGGCAGGAGAATCGCTTGAATCTGGGAGGCAGAGGCTGCAGTGAGCCGAGATCCATCACTGCACTCCAGCCTGGGCAACAGAGCGAGACCCTGTCTCAAAAAGCTTTCAGGACAGGGAATTTCCTAAGAATCCATAAAACTTGTAACAGCCACATAGCAGGAAACACTAAGGTTTGGAAACCGGCCTGGAAACCCGACTTCCTCGTTCCCACCTTGGATTCCGACATAACCACCTGCTCTGTGCCCTGCGTCCCTGCCGGCCTTTCTCCCGACACCATCCAGCTCTGATCCTGAGCCTCATTTCTTTATCAACTTCCTGGCTTCCCCGCCAGTCAGTATGACTCGTGCATCGAGCGTCTCAAATTCGAGAACAGGGAGAAGACAATGAGTGGTCAAGGAGGTGCAGCCTTTAGCTAAGGTCTATTAGGAAAAGATTCCAAAGAAGACAAGGCCGGGGAGGGGGTTGGGGGAGCCCCCGGGAAGCCCAGTAAGGCCGGGGAGGGGGTTTTGGAGCCCCCGGAAGCCCAGTAAGGCCAGGGAGGGGGTCGGGGGAGCCCCCAGGAAGCCCAATAAGGCCGGGGAGGGGTCGGGGGAGCCCCTGGAAGCCCAATAAGGCCGGGGAGGGGGTGTTGGAGCCCCTGGAAGCCCAGTAAGGCCAGGGAGGGTGTTGCGGAGCGCCTGGAAGCCCAGTAAGGCCAGGGAGGGGGTTGGGGGAGCCCCCCCCACCCCCGGGAAGCCCAGTAGGGGGCGGGGAGGGAGTCGGGAGGGCCCCCGTGAAGCCCAGTAAGGCCGGGGAGGGGCTCAGGAGGGCCCCCGAAAGCCCAGTAGATGGCCCCCCCAGCCCCTGGGGTTGCCCTGGTGAGGTTATGCAGCCTGAGCTGTACAGTCGAAAAGGGGCTGTGGGCCCATCTCCAGGTAGCACAGCCGGTTCAGCCGTCTGTCCTCGACGGGGAGTGCTGGGAAGCCAGGGACTGCTGCATCTGGTTCTTGTCACTCCTGGTGTGTGTTCACAGATCCCCTCTCCTCTTTTTGGCTGGTTGGTGGGGAGTCGTTTTCTGGACAGCCCATCACAGCGTTGACATGTCAAGCTGCTGTGTTTCACGGTTGGTGGTCACAGGCAGGGAAGCTGCTTTCTTGATTTATTTCATTGTCAGTAATCCCCAGGGAGCCCACAGATGTCAGCAGGAGTAATGTTAAACGTCTCCTTGACGGGATGGAGGACTGTGTGAAGATGCTGCATTTCCTACTGGGGGTGCGCCTCAGAACCACCCTGGGCCTTTAAAAAAGTACAAATGTGGGAGAGTACAATTGGGAGGCCGAGGTGGGCGGATCATGAGGTCAAGAGTTCGAGACCAGCCTGGCCAACCTGGTGAAACCCCGTCTCTACTAAAAATACAAAAGTTAGCTGGGTGTAGTGGCAGGTGCCTGTAATCCCAGCTGCTTGGGAGGCTGAGGCAGGAGAATCACCTGAACCCGGGAGGCGGAGGTTGCAGTGAGCCAAGATCGTGCCACTCTACTCCAGCCTGGGTGACAGAGCAAGACGCCATCTTAAAAAATAATAGTAAATAATAATAATAAAGTAAAAGGAGCACCCCTGGATAAAAGCAGCAGCTAACAGCTCTGTGATTCAGCTAAGCCAAGATGTGCCTATTTCTTCCCCTCAGTCCTTTTTCTCTGGCCCCTTTAAGAACCAAAAAACAAGCAACTTTGAAGTCACTTTGTGTTTAAAATAAATATTGGTCATTTGTATTATCAATAAAGCATTCACTGTGCTCTTATGGAGACCTCTCTGACAGCTGGGTGAGAGGTGTGCAGGCTGGAGAACATTCTGTGTGGACTGACCGTGAAAGAGGAGCCGCAGTGGACAAGGTGTTCCGATCTTCATATCCAGTTCAGGATCGACGCCAACTACCGCCACTCCTTCCTCTCTCCAGAACAAAGAACCAGCACCCAGGACTGCCCACCCCGAGAAGGATGCACCCAGGACTCTGCCCACCCCGAGAAGGATGCCTGGTTTCTCATATCTAGGGTTGTTCCTCCGAGCAGACAAGCCGAGACCACCGTGATGGTTAGGGGGCACACAGAGCAATGGGGTAGGTCTGAGGCTGCTGCCTGGAGCAGGGGACAGCACACCGAGCCTTCCTGAACTGCCGTTGGATGAGGAGACCTGGTTCCCTGTTTGTGGAAGGTCAGGGGAAATGCTGAAAGTGCACCCCTGGAAACATTCCTTCCCTGGGAAGAGCACTCGGAATAACCTGCCTGCTTAAGGGTGACGGCAAGTGTTTCACACTCTTGTCTGCTCCAAGTTAGATTCCTAAAAATAAAAAAGCCTTAGAAACATGGACACATGAAACGCTGGCCTACGTGAAGAGTATGGTTGCATTTTATCTGTTAAATAAGAATTCCCAGAATAGTCTCTTGGACCCTCAGAGTTCTACACCTTTGGGAGAGATAAATTTCCTTAAAATAAAGGGATTGCTTTTTTGTGTAAATAGCTTTCATTTTCCCCCATCTGGAAGTGATTTCTCCCTGCATGGTGGAGTACAGAAGGCTGCAGTTAATTAAAGCCTGGCTGGATATCATTTGCTCGATGTATTTCCTTACTGCGGACAGAAAACACAGCAGACTCTAGGAAAGAATTAGCGAGCCCATGACCCTGGCCCCCCAGTGGCTGCCCTTCTCCCTGGAGGATGCTCCCCTTCCCGGACAGTCTGAGGGAACGACGCGTGGGAGCGGACCGTGGCCGACCCAGCCTGGGCCTGCCTGTCCGGTCGCGGTGAAGGCCCTGGGACGTGTGTAGCGTCCGCTGCTGACCTGGAACCCCTCTCGCACTGTGAATTTCTGTCCTGTTACCGTTCCCTTCTCCATCCTTAACCGTTGCAACCACAGCCTGCTTTTCCAGCGACCGCCGAGCGATGTCTCCTGCACGCAGTCAGTCCTGTCTCCTTCATAGCTGGATGGGCGTTTTGCAGTGAACGCTCTTTGGGAAGTCCGAAGTTCCCTTCAGCAGTGGAAGATCTGCCGTGGCACTTCCATCACTCTGGCTTCAGGATCGTTACCTGGTTTTCGTTAGGTTTTCAACAGCTCCCACTTTATTAGGGGAGCCAAGGGCTCCACCTAATGAGAAAGGAAACGCTCCCTGTAGCCCACCTGGAAGGGCATTGCCTGCCAGCTCTCTTTCTTCTCACCTGCATCAACAGGTAGGAGGAGGCCGGTGAGGCGTGGATCCATGGGACGTGAGGAATGTGTCCGTTTGCAGTGAAAGCCGCCTGGGATTGGAGGCGTCTGCAGAAGACCTGATCTGCAGGTCTGGATCTGGCCCAGCACCGTGGCGCTGGGCGGGCGTCAGTTCTCAATGTTGGTGAAGGGGGTTTTCATGAACGTTGGCTGTGCAGGCCACACAAGACCAGGTTATATGCACTTGCTCTGCGGGCCCCGGGCAGTGTGAAGTGTGTGCATGGCCACTTGCGGCAGCCTGTGGCCATCCCGACTGGCCTGGCTGTGTGAAACCTGGCTGAGTGGTGACATACTCTGCCGTGTGCGGGCTTCTTCCGCAGCGGGCTCAGCGTATCTGGTCTTTGCCTTTTTAGGTCATGACTGCAATACTCAGCTTACACGAGAGTTTTAAAAGACGGAGCCGTATTCCCTTTCCCTGGCAGCTGCTGTTTCTGTAGCATTTCAGGATAAACCTGCAGACACTGGAAAGAGCTTCCTCCCTCCTAGGGCTGGTGGCGAGGCTGCCTGTTGTGGAAAATAGGGCACGTTTCCTCTGAATGAAAACTTCGAGGGTTGCCGAAGGCTCCGTTCCAGAAACCGTCTTTGGGTATGGTGTCTGCTGTCCATAGATCAGAGTCTTCTCCCGATAGGGACAAACATTCTTGCCTGCCTGCCTTTTCTTTTACTTATTCTTGCCTTTTTTGTTTGTTTGTTTGTTATGATGCCCAAAAAACTAAGCAAGATTCACTTGGGACAGGCAGTCATAACTGGGAAGACTGAGCCTCACAGGCTGTTGGGATTACTTTGCAGTATGTTTCAAAGGCGGTTAGACTTTTCCCAAGGCCAGCCAGTCCCTGTAATCTCTGGCTCTCTCAGTCCCCTTTGGGGTGTTGACTCAGAGGACCTGGGGCGATACAAGATGTTATCCAGCGCCTCGGCCCTGGGAGCCTTCCCACTTTGTCGGGCTCTGTGAGTGTCTGCTCAGGCACCACATGGTATTTGCAGGACTGTGTCACCTCCTTCTGTTTTGGGTAATTCTTCAACAAGTGAGAGACGAAGCACCGCTTCTCAGCAAACTTCCCTCTACCCCCACGGCCAAGAGACGTATTTGCAGAGTGGGCTGCCACGTGCAGGGGTCTCGAGTGAAACGGGGGCAAGAAACCCTCGCAGCTTCCACGCGTGTGCTTTGTGCCAATGGAAAATGAAGGCCCGTCTCGGCCGCCAAAGAGACCACATTCCACAGGGTTCTTCGCAAAGTCAAGCACTGCGTGCAGCGACCAGAGCAGCCGCTGAAGAGGCAGGCAAATGGGAAAAATACCAACTGCTGCGTAGAGAAGACATCAGTGTACTCACACAGCCTCTCACACTGCCCTTCAGGAGCCGGCTAGCTCGGAGGTCGAGGACATGCTGAAGGGAGCGAACGTCGCGGCACAGCCTGGCTGCCGTCTGGCCTGCGTATAGCACCTTTGGTCACGAGAGAGTCGGTGATTGAGTCCTGTCTGTACATGTTGGTGAGGGTGGGAAGGTGACTGCCTGCTACGTATCTACTGTGTCCTCGATAACGTTATCACGTCTCACCAGATCAAATCCCTGCTCAGTTTAGTTCTGTTTAGTGGATGGGACTTGGAGGCTGAGGGGGGTGAGGCACGGGCCTAGGGAAATACACCCGGTATGGATGGGGCCAGTCAGAATTCAGCTCCAGCCTTCATCCCAGCATCCATGGCCTTGTCCTTCACCAGTGGTTTTCAAATGTGTGGGACGGAAATTTACACTGGAGTCCCACTATATAAAACAGATGGAAGTACTTTATGAGCGTATGTTATGAGTTCAAATATTTTTCAAAGGAAATCAGTAAAAGCATTGAAACAATTCCAGTAAATAGGAAGCATTTCAAACCAAGGTTATGGATGAAAATTTATGTATGTCAACCTCAGCATCCAGTTTACTTGTGTGTTTTGCTTGGTTGCACAGAATACAGAACTCTTGACTTAATCCAGCCAAGAATTTGCAAACAGTATCGGTTTTGTTTTGTTGAAACAGCCCTTCTTCAAGTGGTAGAGACTCTTCCGTTAAACAGGTGGCAAGAGGCTCTGTCTTCCACCTCTCCATGGCAGCAAGAGGGCACCACAAGCCGTGGCCTCCACCGTCTCATATCTGCCCAGGATGCGCGTTGTGGTATTACCATTTCTGACGTTCAGCTCGTAGAACTGACACTGAGTGCAGAGGTTCTCACCCCACCAAACATCACAGAAGATCTCAGGGTTCCGCAGGTGTCCGTCTGGAAGCTGCTGCCTCCTTCACACACGCTGCTGATTGTTTCTCTGCCCTTAGAGGGGAGGGAGGCTTGGCGCTGTCACCGAGTGCAGGAAAGAGCCCGTTTCGCTTGGAGGTGGCCACACCTTCAACAGCAGCGCCTGAACTGTCTCCCAAATTCTGTGCAAATACAGGTTGAGTAACCCTTACCTGAAACGCCTGGGCCCAGAAGTGTTTTGGATTTTGGAATATGTGTATTATATACATACCAGTTCAGCTTCCCTAATCGGAAAATCCCAAATCCAGACTGCTTCAGCCAGCAGTTCCTTTGAGTGTCGTGTCGGCATTCAAAATGTTTTAGATTTTGGAGCATTTTGGATTTTGGATTTCAGATGCTGGACCCCTCAGCCTGTGGGGCACAGTGGAGCTGAGGCCTCGTGGCCTTTGGAAAGAACATCTGAAGGGCCTCTGAGTAACCCCTGGTGCAAGGCACCCATGTTCTAAGAACAAAACAGTGTAATGGGGTGGAGGAGGGGCTTGGTCAGAGGGAGGTGGGCAGCACCTGAAAGGACCTGGTCGTCCCCACAGCCCCAGATCTTGTACTTGAGACCCCCCATGACCATGTAGGCAGTGCTCCCCCACCTTTTCAGGACTCAAAACAAACGACAAGTACTCCTGCTGCCTTGGGCTCCAGCAGCCACTCCAGGGCCAGTCAACAGAGGAGGAAGTGCCAGGCCGGGGACCCTGGCTGCTTCAGGACCCTCCCTCCTGCCCTCCCTCCATAGCGATCAGTATATGGGCATTTGCTGGGTACCACTGCAGTGGCCCCAGCTCTCCAGCTGGGAAACTCAGGACTGGAGCATGGAGGTTGGAATTAGAGCATCAGGGTTGGGTGGCGTGTTTGTTTACTTGTTGGGGGCTTTGTCAAAGTCCCTCCGTTTGTAGATGGGATACTGAGATCCAGAGAGTTTGAATCACTGGCTTACTCCTGCCATGGAAGAGGAGTGGCAGAAGCTCTGCCACACGGGTACCTGCTGCTCAGTACCCGGCTCACAACTCACCATGCCACTCTCCCCAGCTGTCCGGCCCTGGGGCTGTCCCACCAGCACCCTCCGCTTGCAGAATTGAACAGGGGTCCCCTGCTTTTCCCGATCCCACTGCCCCCGCAGCCTGTCGACTTGGACAGGGTCCCCTGCTTTTCCCGATCCCACTGCCCCCGCAGCCTGTCCACTTGGACAGGGTCCCCTGCTTTTCCCGATCCCACTGCCCCCGCAGCCTGTCCACTTGGTTACCACTTTGCAGGGAGTCCACAGCCCCCATCCTTGATGCCTTCCCGCTTAGCAAGTCAGCTTCCGTCTCAAACACTTTCCCGGAACTCCTCTCCGTGGCACCGCTGCTCTTCCAGCCCAGCTCACAGCCTTCATTCTCTGCGTGCAGATGGTCCCTGGCGAACGATGGTTCTGCCTAACAATTTTTCAACTTTATGGTGGTGCAGAAGTGAGACGCAGTCCGTGCACCTATACAGCCAGCGTTCTCACCTTCAGTAGAAACGGGTATGCTGAATCACATGAGCTGGTCAACACTTCCTTGTAAAATTGGCCTCGGCTACACGTTGCTGCAACTGCAGGCTCATGTCAGTGTCCTGAGCACATTTAAGGTGGGCGAAGCTATGACACAGGGCAGGTTAGATGTGTTACATGTGTTTGTGATTTAACAATTTGTCTAGCTTACAGTGGGGTTATTGGGATGTAGCCCATCGTAAGTGCAGGAGCATCTGTGGGTGAGTCCTCCTCTCCCCCGGGATTCTCCCCTAACCCCTTCAACACCTTCTTGCTTTACTGGCTCTGGGACCTCTTGGTCCCCTTCACCAGCTCCCCTTTCCTTCTGAGCCTTGACAGTGGCCAGGTCTTAAGGTCTTGGCCCCCTGTTTCATGCCAGTCCCCTTCAGAGGACTTACTGCCATCACAGGTGCAAATTCCAGCCGCATCTTCAGAGCACCCTCCCCAAGTCTTCACTCATGTCTTCCAGCTACTCCCGTCTTTAGCTTATATGCACCATCTCGAGTAAGCTCAGCTCCCTTTCCGAATCCCCCATTTTTCTTTCTTTTTTATTTTTATTTTTTTTTTTGAGACAGGGTCTTATTCTGTTGCCCAGGCTGGTCTCCAAGTCCTGGGCTCAAGCAGTCCTCCCACCTCAGCCTCCCAAAGTGCTGGCATCACAGGCGTGAGCCACAGCACCCCACTGAATTCCCCATTTCTAAGTGGGGCCACCTTCCTTTCCTAGGGCCTCAATCTCAACACCTTAGTCAGTCACCCCTAGCAACTCTCGCTGTCAGCCAATGTAGTTAATTTACTGTAAAGGTTTTCTTAATGATTACACAGACAACAGTCACAGAAATCGGAAGAAAAACTTGCCCCAACAAATGAAGAATGGAAGTCCCAGGAAACCATGCAAGGTGGGTCTCAGTGTGTGGACGCCATGCTCCCTGGTCTCCTGGCAGCTTGCCAAATGCTTCTTTCCCGAGGGTTTCTCAGAAGGAGCAGAGAAGAGCCTGGCTCCAGCCTGTCTCCTCCCAAAACCGAGGACACGGATCCCTCAGAGTGTGCCCTGTGCTGCTGTTTACCCTGAAAAATATCGCAATAGCAATACTCATTTGTAAAGTACAATGGACCAGGCGCAATAGCTCACGCCTGTAATCCCAGCACTTTGGGAGGCCAAGATGGGCAGATCACCTGAGGTCCAGAGTTTGAGATCAGCCTGGCCAACATGGCAAAAAAACATTTCTACTAAAAAATACAAAATTAGCCGGGCATGGTGGCACGTGCCTGTAATCCCAGCTACTCGGGAGCCTGAGGCAGAAGATTCTCTTGAACCTGGGAGGTGGAGGTTGCAGTGAGCTGAGATTGTGCCATTGCACTCCAGCCTGGGTGACACAGGGAGACTGTCTCAAAAAAAAAAAAAAACAACTATATGTAAATATATCACTCTCCTTTGAAGAATTATCTGTATCTTTATGGGGGAAGAGGAAGGGGACACTTTGCCACACACAAAAAAAAATCAATCTGAAGCATATTTTTCTGCAGCTTAACAATACCCTTGTCCCTCAGTATCCACGGGGGATTGGCTCCAGGACCTCCTCACACCTGCCAGATAACAAAATCCTGGGTGCTCAGGTCCCAGAGCCTGAGTCGGCCTGTGGAACCCGCAGATAGAAAAATGTGGCTGTTGACTTCTCAGCACCCTGGGAATTCTGTCTTTTCAATCTGCAGTTGGTTGAATCTGCAGCTGCAGAACTGGCAGGTGCGGAGGCTGCCTGTGCATCTTGGGCTTTCTCTGGCCACGTGTACATATACTCATTCTTTTTAGAGGCTGTGCGGTGTTCTAAAGCTCAGCTACGCCATCATTTTCTTTTCTTTTTTTTAAGACAGAGTCTCGCTCTGTTGCCCAGGCTGGAGTGCAGTGATGCAATCTCGGCTCACTGCAACTCCACCTCCCAGGTTCAAGTGATTCTCCTGCCTCAGCCTCCCGAGTAACTGGGATTACAGGTGCCCACGACCACACCAGGCTAATTTATATATTTTTAGTAGAGACGGGGTTTCATCATGCAGGCCAGGATGGTCTCAAACTCCCAACCCCAAATGATCTGCCCAACTCAGCTTCCCAAAGTGCTGGGATTACAGGCGTGAGCCACTGTGCCCAGCCTCATTGTTTATTTCATGAGTGCTACGGTTTGAATGTATCTATCCCTCCAAAATTCTTATGTTGAAACTGAATCCCCATTTAAGAATTAAGAAGCGGGGCCTTTAGGAAGTGATTCAGTCATGAAGGAGGAGCCCTCACAAACGGAGTTATGACCTTACAAGGCAGGTGCAGGGGAGCTGATTGACTCCCGGTCGCTTTCCACCTTCTGCTGTGTAGCAAGCAACGTGATGCCATCTTGGAACAAAGAGCAGCTCTCACTGGGCACTGAGTGTCACACCTGGTCTTAGACTTCCAGAGGGACAACTCCCTATTATTTATAAATTAGTCTGTGTGGCCTTCCGGCCTCCACAACTGTGAGGGACAACTCTATAAATTCGTCCCCGACATCTTATTACAGCAGCGTGAACCAACTGAGACAGCCAGTCTTCTAGCAATAGAGCCAACAGGCCGTGTTTAGTTCTTTCGGCTATTAGGATCGCATCATCTGTGAAAATCTTTCTGTAAATGTCTTTGCTTGCTTGTACTCACATTTTTGTAGGACACTATCCTAAAAGGGTTACATTTCCACTTAGAATGATTAAGGCCAGGGATGGTGGCTCACACCTATAATCCCAGCACTTTGGAAGACCAAGGCAGGCAGATCACTTGAGCCCAGGAGTTTGAGACGGACCTGGGCAACATGGTGAAACCCTGTCTCTACAAAAAATTACCCGGGTGTGGTGGTGCATTCCTGTAGTCCCAGCTACCTGAGAGGCTAATGCCGGAGGATCGCTTGAACCCCGGGATGTCAAGGCTTCAGGGAGCTGTGACTGCACTGCTGCACTCCAGCCTGGGTGACAGAGGGAGGCCCCGTTTCAAAAAAGAAAAGAAATCTGATTAAAGGACATGTACATATGTCTCTAGAAAGCCTGCTGCAGTTTGTTTGTGCACACTCCCGCGGGCGGTGTGTGGGGCCCACCGCACAGCCTCACTTCCGGTGTTTCTCCTGCTTCCTGAGACGGAGGAGGTAGTTTCATCTCTATCTGTGGAAACCCAGTAAGAAGTTCCCCTCTGGTTTTCATTGCACAAGACCAGCTGTGACCCAACTGCATCTTGCAAGAAAGTGTTCGTGTTCAAGGTCTGTTGACTGAAGCCCTCGTGCCTCCCTCCCTCGTGATTTATGGGTTCGCGCCGGACACCAGGGAGCATCCTTTGTGCAGGTAGTGAGGTCACGTTTTGCTGTTAAGTGGTTACTGTATGTTCTTTGCCCCTTTCCCCAGCAGCAGGTGGGCGTCTGCTATGCACCATGCTCAGGGGCAGACGGCATCTGGAGAATACCTTGAATTCTTGTACAGACTTCTGTAATTCTGCAGTACAGACGAAAGTCTTAGAATCCATGCTATCCATGCAAGAATGTTGGAATGCTGTTTTCATTTGGTTTCTTATTCTGAAAGTGTGCCTTTAAATGTTAAGAACCATAATCCTAGAGGATTTTGCACACAGTCCACACTTATCACGGGGAAGGGGCATCTGGACACCAACATTGGTTTCCATCTCAAAAGAAAGAAAGTCGATTTTGCCCTGCAGGTGACAAAAGCCAGAATGGCTTAAAGGCTGATGGGTCCCCGAGAAGAAAGCCGGAACCCAGCACGCTGGGCTGAGCCCCAGTAGGAGGGGAACCCCATCCATTTGAGGAGGAGCCACTGCCTAGCTTCCAGCAATTACCTGGAGACTGAAGCCCCATGGAGAAGCTCTGTGTTCAGTAAGGCACCAGGAGGCAGAGAACGAGGGCCTGAGGGTGCTGCCAGCCAGAGAGGCCTGAGGTGCAGGCTTCTGTGTACCACAGAGTCCCTCCCACCCCATCATGGGCAGGTGATGGCTGCTAAGAGCTCTCAAGCTCCCGGAAGTAGCAAAAGGACCAGCACCTTGGAAGAGACCTTGAGTTGGGACAACCACAATGCAGTGGACGCCAAAGCAAAGAGTGGGGCCAGGGACGGTGGCTCACTCCTATAGTCCCAGCACTGTGGGAGGCCAAGGCAGGTAGATCACCTGGGGGCGGGAGTTCAAGACCAGCCCAGCCAACATGACAAAACCCTGTCTCTACTAAAAATACAAAAATTAGCCGGGTGTGATGGTGCACATCTGTAATCCCAGCTTCTTGGGAGGCTGAGGTAGGAGAATCACTTGTTGCAGTGAGCTGAGATCATGCCACTGTACTCCAGCTTGGGTGACAGAACAAGACTCTGTCTCAACATTAAATTAAATTGCTGGGAATGGCTGGGGGGGGGGTGGTTCATGCCTGTAATCCCAACACTTTGGGAGGCCGAGGCGAGCAGATCATCTGAGGTCAGGAGTTAGAGACCAGCCTAGCCAACAGGGTGAAACCCCATCTCTACTAAAAACACAAAACTTAGCTGGGCGTGGTGGTGTGCACCTGTAATCCCAGCTGCTCTGGAGGCTGAGACAAGAGAACTGCTTGACTCCGGGAGGCAGAGGCTGCAGTGAGCTGAGATGGCACCATTGCACTCCAGCCTGGGCCACGGAGACTCTGTCTCACAGAACGAGAGCAGAGAGTCACTCAATGGCCAAGCAGAACAATTTGCACCTCAGTAGAGGCCAGGGAGGTGGGGCGGTGACCATGGCCGGGCCCTCGCCACCAGCCTCCCAGCCTCGCTGCCATGATGCTAGATGAGCCTCCCAGGTGCCCCCAGGCAAATGGGAAGGACAGGAAGCCAGAGCCATGCAGTCATCATCCAGAAGATAAGAAGCCATGCAGCTAGAAGACAGTCTTGCAATCTTGAGAGAAACGGGTCTGGGAGCTGAAGCAAGCTCATTTTTAAAAACTAAAAACAAGTTAAACTTTTTTATGTCAGGATATATAGTCACCAAACAATACCCATTGCGGTGTGACAGGAGACCCACGAGCTCACAGCTGTGCACCTGGCCTGGAGACCCATGAGCTCGCATCTGTGGCGTTTCTGGCCTGGAGCACTGCGGGACTGAGCCCGCCACCCCACTCCCACCTGCCCTCATCACCAACACAGCACCGTCGCAGCCTGCATGTCCAGGAATGGAGCTGACGGGCCCCAGAAGGGACTGAGCTTGGGGCCCTGGCCAGCTCTGCAGCGCTATCTACCCAAGGAAGCTGAGTCAGGGGGAAAAGACACCTCACAAGCTCTGCCATGAGGTTTCCTTTACAGTCCGACCCAAGAGTGTTTGGTGAACTCAAGAAAACACGCCTGGATTCCACCCTGCCTTTATTCCAACGGGTGAGGCAGGCAGAGGCGCTCCGTGTGCAGCCGCCAAAGAGCTCCCGAGGTTGACCAGGAAGCAGGTGGTGTTTGGTACAGAGAACGCCCGTGGTCTACTCCTCAGTGATGAGCCAAGGGGCCAGGAGAGCTCCCACGCCTTGCGTGCTGTGCCTTCCGCCTGGGCCAAGCTCCCCTCTGTTCTTTGCCTGCCTTTCTCTCTTTCTCTTCCCGCCTCTTTTTCTTTTCTTTCTTTTTTTTTTTTTTTTTTTGAGACAGGGTCTCTCTCTGCCACCTAGGCTGGAGTGCAGTGGTGCAATCTTGGTTCACTGCAGCCTCGACCTCCCAGCCTCCGGCGATCCTCCCACCTCAGCCTCCTGAGCAGCTGGGACTATAGGCGCTCTCCAGCATACCAGGCTAGCTTTTGTATTTTTTGTAGGGATGGTGTTTCACCGTGTTGCCTACGCTGGTCTCCCCTGAGCTCAAGCAGTCCTCCCGCCTCAGCCTCCCGAGTAGCTGGGACTGCAGGCACATGCCACCACGCCAGGCCAAATTTGGTATGTTTACTATAGACAAGGTTTCACTGTGTTGGCCAGGCTGGTCTCAAACTCCTGACCTCAGGTGATTCATCCGCCTCAGCCTCCCAAAATGCTGGGATTACAGGCATGAGCCACCACACCCGAACCTCCAAGGGATGTTTTTAAAAACCAATCTTTGTGTCTTGGTCCAGCCCTGCAGGGCTCAAGTTTGAATCCTGCAGCAGAAGGCAAACGTAAAGGAAGCCATGGCACTTCAGGACCCCCCGCCCATGTAATCCGGACGGGCGAGAGGCACTTTGCAGCAGAACACCCACAGCCTGGCGCCTGTGAGCTACAGGGGCCTCCACCACCAGCACTGGCCGCAGTGCCAGGGCTCTTTGCGCTGCCTGGCGAGGGGCTGCTGCCACCTGTCTAGCAGCCGCAGGGGCTAGTGGTGCTCTCAGCAGGGCACCCTGTTGGAGGCCAGTGGAGGTCCACTGTCACACACTTTAGCAGAACCAGAGGCCAGGCAGGGAGGGTTAGAAAGAGAAAAGAAAACCAACAGCAGGCATTCCATGTATGTGACCAGGTGTATCCATGAGCATGTGAAGGCACCTTCGGAGACTTCCAGAAGTACTTGTCAGCAGTTGGGGGCGGGGTGGGGTCCTACAGGGGAGTGGGGAGAGAGGCAACCACGTAGCCCCAGTTGACCCCAGGCCGATGTGGCTGGGGAAGAGATAAGATCCTCCCCTCACCCCAAGTTCTTCCCCACCGCTGGCTGATTCTCAGTAAAGACTCAGAACCGAAACACGTTTCTTCAAAGCGTGTAAATGTTCGCAGCAAGTATCGGGCTGCAAACCACAGCTGCCTCCAGCCTGCGTGTATTCTGCACTGAACTGGGGCTGGGAGAGGGGTGCGTTAAACCCCTGGGGCTCCCCGGAAGGGCATAGCTGGTCACCTGTCATTGTGTGGAGCAAACTGGCTGCCTCCAAAGGCCCTCGGTCTCCATCCTTTCCCAGGCAGCCCCCGCAGACCTAAACTCTCACGGCGTCCTAAAGAACGGTGTAGACCCGCGCCTGCCTGTGGAGTGTGGCCACACGGGCCAACATTTGCTCCCAGAGTTGTTGACAGCACCTTCTAGCACATCTCTCGGCCCAGGAGCCAAGGGTCGTCCCTTCAGTTGCTCAACCAAGGGCCTCGTCCAGTGCGGATACGCAGAGCCGAGCCGGGAGCACAGGAGCGTTGGCTCCAAGGAGGCCATGTGCAAAATCCCATCCGGATTTTATTTGCAGAAGACAAGGAAGGTCCTTTTCTGTCTAACTAGGGAGCATTTGGAGAATCAGCTCTTAGCTCACAAAGAGGAGGCCTCCAGAGTGGAGCCGCCTTTGACTGGCATCGAGGGATGCCCATAGGGCACGCGGGACCGACTGATGCCAGCTGCACTTGCCGTCTGGGCTTGGCCAGACCCCATGTCTCCAACCAAACTGGTGGTCTCCCAACCGAGAGATCCGGGAAAAAGCCAGCCAGGCGCAGTGGCTCACGCCTGTAATGCCAGCACTTCTGGAGGCCAGAGTAGGTGGATCACCTGAGGTTAGGGGTTTGAGACTAGCCTGGCCACCGTGGTGAAAACCTGTCTCCACTAAAAATACAAAAAGTAGCCGGGCATGGTGGCGGGCGCCTGTAATCCCAGCTACTGGGGAGGCTGCGGCAGGAGAATCGCTTGAACCCGGGAGGCGGAGGTTGCAGTGAGCTGAGATCATGCCACTTTACTCCAGCCTGGACAACAGAGTGAGACTCCATCTCAAAAAAGAAACAAAAACCCAAAGAAACAAGAAAAGAGAGACAGAGAGAGAGAGAGCGAGCAGGCAAGGCTGTTTCTTCAGACCCGACTGCCCTGAAAGCAAGACCTCTGGCAGCCCTTTGCCTCTGTCTGGCTCAGGCCACGTTTGCGGGGCCCAGGGGCTCAGGGCTATTCGTCGGCCTCACCAGCACACGTGCAGGCACCCAAACAGGCTGCGTTGTGTCCGACTGTGTCTTTTTCATTCAATTTGCTTCTTTACTGAATATGACAGGTCCCTTTCAATGCTCTTTGAAAACTGTAACCTTAATCTGAAATAAGGTACAAAAAAGCTTTGTGTTAAAAACTTTTTTAGGACAGGGTCTCACTCTACTGCCCAGGCTGAAGTGCCGTGGCGTGACCACAGTTCACTGCAGCCTTGACCTGGGCTCAAGTGATTCTCCCACCTCAGCCTCCAGAGTACCTGAGACTGCAGGTACATGCCACCATGACAGGCTAATTTTTTTTTTTGTTGAGACAGAGTTTTTCCCTGTCACCAGGCTGGAGTGCAGTGGCGCGATCTCGGCTCACTGCAAGCTTCACCTCCCGGGTTCAAGCAGTTCCCCTGCCTCAGCCTCCCAAGTAGCTGGCACTACAGGCGCACGCCACCACACCCGGCTAATTTTTTGTGCTTTAGTAGAGACGGGGTTTTACCAGGTTGGCCGGGATAATCTCCAGCTCCTGACCTCGCAATCTGCCCACCTCGGCCTCCCAAAGTGCTGGGATTATAGGCGTGAGCCATCGTGCCCGGACGACAGGCTAATTTTTTTTTTTTTGAGACGGCATCTTGCTCTGTCACCCAGGCTGTAGTTCAGTGGCACGATCTCGGCTCATGGCATCCATCGCTGCCCGGGTTTAAGTGATTCTCCTGCCTCAGCCTCCTGAGTAGCTGGGACTACAGGCGCGTGCCACCACACCCGGCTAATTTTTTTGTATTTTAGTAGAGATGAGGTTCCACCATGTTGGCCAAGATGGTCTCAATCTCCTGACCTTGTGATCCACCTGCCTCAGCTTCCAAAGTTCTGGGATTACAGGCATGAGCCACCACACCTGGTCGACAGGCTAATTTTTTAAAAATGTTTGTAGATGGCTGGGCATGGTGGCTAACACCTGTAATCTCAGCACTTTGGGAGGCCGAGGTGGTAAGACCCTGTCTCTACAAAAATAGAAATAAATGTTAAAATTATAAATTATGAAAACAGAGCAATAAAAATACAAACATAAATTATAGGTTACAAAAGTAGAACTTCACAGTTCCAGTGGCCCCAGCATCTCAGGAGGCAGAAGTGGGAGGCTTGCTTGAGCCCAGGAGTTCAAGGCTGCAGTGAGCTATGATCCTGCCACTGCACTCCAGCCTGTATGACAGAGCGAGACCCTGTCTCTATTTTAAAAAAATGTAGAGATTAGGACTCACTGTGTTTCCCAGGCTGGTTTCAAACTCCTGGGGTCAAGCAATCCCAAAGTTCTGAGATGACAGGCATGAGCCACCGTGCCCAGCCGTAAAGTTCTATTTTTTAAAAAGCATTTTGGTTGACGGGGGTGCCTATGAAGGAAAGAGAGGACCTGGTTCAACAGCGAATCCACACATCGTGAGCCACAGAACAACCCAAGACCTGGGCGCAGCCAGCATGCGGGGGCGGGGGTGTTTCTTTAATCCGTCATCTGGTGGGGCTCACTGAAGACGGGCATGGGGCGCAGCCAGCATGCGGGGGCCGGGGTGTTTGATCCGCTGTCTGACCGAAGACAGGCTGTTCTTCTAACTGACGACGCGCAGCAGCAGTGTGGGGGCCTGCCCTGTTCCTGTCTGGCTTACCTCCCATTCGGGCATCAGCTTCATTTAGTGCAGAAAAGACAAAGCTGCGGGGTTGACATTCATTGTGTGGCAGCGTTTTGTTTCTCAGACCTCTCGGGGAGAGGCCTCCAGCCAGAAGCCAAGTCCTCTGAGGACACTGCGTCTCTGGGACCCGGGTGGAGGTGGGGGGCTGGCGCCCCGCTCTGGAAGGACAGCTTTGACAAGAGGCCTGCCTGGCTCAAACCTCTGGTCTCCTTGGGCCCTGCTCCTTCCTCCCGACTCCCCCCCACTTGCTAGGTGCACCTCAGCTGTCATTCAAGAGAAGTCCTGTCTTCACAGCTGGTAAAGGTAGAATGAATGGGCCCTTTCCCAGGATTTGATTTGAGTTTCTTTAAGCAATTTTCTTTAGAAAACATCTAGATAAGACGCGGGATGATGATGGGCCCAGGAGAAAGGCCGTTCAGAAAATCCAAAGTAAACAAGCTGTGTGAACTCACCGCTGAGGACTGTGGACGTAGTCCTGGCTTCCAGGGTCTGAGCTGCACGGTTCTTACAAATGGACAGAGAACATCACCGTACCTCCCACCCAGAAGGGCTGGGGCGGGCCGAAACGCCATGAGTTCAAGGAGGTGCCTTGGCCAGGCCACAGGTGCTCTCTGGGTTCCCCTCGGCACCATGTGGCCCCCAGTCGGACAGGCTGGACAAGAGCGGACAAACCTGACGTCCCTCCTCGTTATATGTATCTATTTTTTGAGATAGTCTCACTCCTGTTGCTTATGCTGGAGTGCAGTGGCTGGATCTCTGCGCACGGCAACCTCTGTCTCCCAGGTTCAAGCGATTCTCCTGCCTCAGCCTCCTGAGTAGCTGGGACTACGGGTGTGTGCCACCACGCCTGGCTAATTTTTATATTTTTAGTAGAGGCAAGAGTTTTACCCCATTGGCCAGGCTGGTCTTGAACTCCTGATCTGAAGTGATCCACCTGCCTCAGCCTCCCAAAGTGCTGGGATTATAGGCGTGAGCCACCGCGCCTGGCTCCCTCCTCATCGTAGTTTGATTGGCTCAGCGGGACTCTGGGAGCCATGGGGGTGCCAGTGTTTGGGGTAGTTTATTGGTGGGGTGGCGGCTGAACAGTTTGAGTGAATCTGCATATGGGACCGTGGGCTCCACCTCTGCTTCTCCATCAGTCAGTCCGAAGGCTGGATCTCTCTCCAGGCCCCTCTGATTTGTGTGCACAAGTGCTGAGATTTCTGTAAAGGAGGGCCGGGTGCAGTAGTTCAGTGATCCTGGCACCTTGGGAGGCCAAGGAAGGTAGATTGCTTGAGGTCAGGAGTTCAAGACCACTCTGGCCAACATGGCAAAACCCCGTCTCTACAAAAAATACAAAATAGCCAGGTGTGGTGGTGCATGCCTGCAGTCCCAGCTCCTGGGGACGCTGAGGCATGAGAATCGCTTGAACCGGGAGTTCAATCCAGGTCGAAGGAGGTGGAGGCTGCGGTGACCCTAAATTACACCACTGCGTTCCAGCCTGCGTGACAGAGACTCTGCCTCAAAAAAAATAAAAATAAAAAAAATATACATATATATATATATATATATATCTCACACTGGATGACAAATTCAGGAGCTCCTTGGCTGTCCTGAGGTTGTTCTCTGGGTTCAGGAAGCCCTGCGAGGTCTACTTAAAGGGCTTGCGAGGTGCTGCCCTGGCACTGGGGAGAGGCTGTTCTTGGGGAGAGAGAACTCTCAGAGGATGGAGGTCGGTGTTTGGATGCTTCCTGAGTCCAGTTCCGTGGCTGTGACTCCCAGGGCCCAGAAGCCCCTATGAAATCCTGGGCCAGATGCTTCGTGACCCCAATGCCTCTAGGGTGTCACCTTGATCTGCCTGGATGCTCCAAAGCTGAGCTGACAGCGTCTGGCCCTAGTTCATGTTGGCAGCTCTGACATCTCCATGGTCTTCTGTCAGAATGTGGGTAATCTGGCCTTTCAGAAAAGGTGGCAATGCTGGGCTCCTCCGGGCTCCTCTGGGGTCCTCTGCGCTCCTCTGGGCCCCAGGTTTGGCAGGTCCAGGTGGAGCTGCCTCCCCAGCTGTCCACACAGATGGAGTGTGGCCCCACTGAGCCTGGCGTACTCGGCTTCCTCAGTCTTGTCCTCCATGTCTTCCAGGCTAGTGACCTTGAAGGCCAGCGCCTCCTGGGAGCAACTGCCATCCTCCTGGACACCTTTCCCAACCTGTAACCAGGCTTTTGTGCTTGGCTGGCACATTCCCTCCAGGGAGTTGAGTCCCCCCGCTGCCAACAAACCCTCTTTCTACAACCCCAGAAAGCACCGAGATTCCTCCTCTGATGCCCGGGGTCAGGGGCAACCTGAGCCGTGCAGATGGTGGATCCCCAGGGGCAGGAGGTACAGAAGGCTGTGAACCAGAGCAGCTCCGTCCTGACGAGGGGTTGGGTAAAATGAGGCTGAGACCCACTGGGCTGCATTCCCAGACGGCCAAGGCATTCTAAGTCACTGGGCAAGACAGGAGGTCAGCACAAGACACAGGTCGTAAAGACCTTGCTGATAGAACAGGTTGAAGTAAAGAAGCAGGCTAAACACCACCGAAACCAAGATGGAAATGAGAGTGACCTCTGGTCATCCTCACTGCTACACTCCCACCATCGCCGTGACAGTTACGAATGCCATGGCAATGTCAGGAAGTTACCCTCTATACTCTAAAAAGGGGGGGCATAAATAACCCACCCCTCGGGGCTGCTGGGTCTATTAGCCATTCTTTTGTTCCTTTGCCTTCCTAATAAACTTGCTTTCACTTTATGGACGTGCCCTGAATTCTTTCTTGCTAGAGATCCAAGAATCCTCTCTGGGGGTCTGGATCGGGACCCCTTCCTGGTAACACTTGCACGGACGGTTTGCCCAGGACTGTGCATTATGGATTTTGTCATCTATCCCGCAGGCCCTGAGTGAATGAACCACCTCCCAGCACACAGGCAGGTGCCAGGTTTTTCCTTCGTGGAGGGATGATGCTGGCCTTCTGTTTGCAGCAAGCTGTCTTGGATCAGCTGTGTGACTTGGGACAAGAGAAATCCCTGTTTCCTTATATGAAAGTGACAGTAAGGGAGGTAAGAGGACGGAACTTTGCCAGCCAGTCTCTAAGATCCACCTGCTCTGAGTCTCTGCATTTAAGCAGGACAAATACCCCTTATCTTTGCCAGGATGTGGGCTGGGCTTCCACTGTCTCAGCCAGGGACGGCCAGGGCGTGCCTCCTCCTCGGATGTGCCCTGTGGGTCCTGGTGAGGCTCCACCTCCAGGCCCTCGGCCTACACCCATCAGAACCCCAGGGGAGGGTGGGCGGTGGGAGTGGGGCCACCCTGCACTTGCTGCTGACCTTGGAGATCTGTGAGAAAAGTACAGCTCTACACCCGCAGCTACGGAGAAGAGCTCCCACTGGGAATGAGGCTTCCTGGTCAAACCCAAGGGGAGGGGAGAAGTCGGATTCTCCTGGGGGCGGGGGTGGCAGGGCCGTTGTCCGTTGAGTGAAAAGCTGTGGCCCCGCTGGGCGGCCCGTGGCCCTAAAGGCAGCCCGCGGTCAACCTGCTGGCTTGTCCACGTGCAGGTGGACACTGTAGGCGTCCACTTGTCCACTGGAGGCTTGTCCACTGGAGGCTTATCCACTGGAGGCGTGTCCACTTGTCCACTGGAGGCGGGGTCTGCATCGGCCGCAGGGTGTCCAGCTGAGCGCCCAGGCCAGGGGTGACCGGGGCCTGCGGAGCCCCCTGAGGACCCGCGAAGGCCCCTTCCTCCGGGACAGGCATGAGCGCCAGAACCCGCCCTGCTGAGCCGACTGGCGGCTGCGGCCATACGAAGCGCATTAACGATTAATAATTTCCAGTTGTGGCTTCGCAGGCTCCCCGGGCCTCTGCACCTCCGCAGGCTCCTGCTCCCCCCGCCCCCTGACCGCCGGGTCTGAAGCTGTTAGCGCCTCCTGGGTCCGGCTGGGACAGGGCGAGGGGTCAACGCGCCCCCGGGGCCCCGGCGCGAGCGGGTCCCCGCGTCCACCTGTCGCGGGTGGGGGGCCAGGCCGGGCTGGGGGTCTTTCCCGCCTACCGGTGAGGGCGGGGCCGGGGCCGGAGGGGCGGGGCCGAGGGCGGGGCGGGGCCGAGCCGGGGGCGGAGTCGGAGGCGGGGCCTGGGGCGGGGCGGGCAGCGGCGAGACCCGGGCGGCGCGCGGGCGGCGGGGCAGGGAGGGCGGGAGGGCGGCCGGGCGGGCAGTGGCCCCGGCCCGCGTCTGCGCCCCTCGCTCGCCCAAGACCCCGGCTTCCGTGCGTCGGGCCCCGTCCCGCGCCGCCATGGTGGGCCGGCTGAGCCTGCAGGATGTGCCCGAGCTCGTGGACGCGAAGAAGAAGGGCGATGGCGTCCTGGACAGCCCAGACTCGGGGCTTCCCCCCAGCCCCAGCCCCAGCCACTGGGGTCCGGCAGCGGCCGCGGGCAGCGGAGGCGGCGGGGAGCGCGCTCCGGCCCCGGGGGCGCTGGAGCCCGACGCAGCGGCAGCCCCCACGGCTCCGGTGAGTGGCCTCCGCAGGCTCCTGCTCCCCAAACGCGGCGGCTGTCGGGCCCCGGGATCCCTGGTCTCGGAGCTCTGTGGGTCCCGGGATCCCCGGTCGTGGAGCTCTGTGGGCCCCGGGAACGCCGGGCTCGGAGCTCTGTGGGCCCCGGGAACACCGGGCTCGGAGCTCTGTGGGTCCCGGGAACACCGGGCTCGGAGCTCTGTGGGCCCCGGGATCCCCGGTCGTGGAGCTCTGTGGGCCCCGGGAACCCCGGTCGTGGAGCTCTGTGGGCCCCGGGAACACCGGGCTCGGAGCTCTGTGGGTCCCGGGAACACCGGGCTCGGAGCTCTGTGGGCCCCGGGATCCCCGGTCGTGGAGCTCTGTGGGCCCC
>CAUYLZ010111173.1:0-25359 GCA_963573645.1 Pithecia hirsuta | reverse complement strand
AGCTGGGCATGGTGGTGCGTGCCTGTAGTCCCAGCCACTCGGGAGGCTGAGGCAGGAGAATTGCTTGAAACCGGAAAACGGAAGTCGCAGTGAGCCGGGATCGCGCCACTGCACTCCAGCCTGGCGATAGAGCGAGACTCTATCTCAAAAAAAAAAAAAAAAAAAAAAGAACTTAGAGTATAGCAATATTAGTTACATCTCTTACACTTCACTAAATATCAAATTCAAGTCTTAATGAACCTGCAAGGCTCACACTGAACGGAATATTTCAGATCTGAGTTTTGGTTCCAGCATTGCCAATAATTTTGTGATGTAACACTTCAATCTTTGATAGTTGAAAGCTTTTCCTAGCTTTAAATATCTGATACACAAATGAAAATTTGAGTATGTTAGCCTTGCCTTTGGGCCTCAGTTTTGTTATCTGTAAAATGAGGAATGCTGACCTAATCAAACCGTTTTAATTGAACTTTATACAATGGATGTTCAAAGGCACATTAATCCTGCAAAAAAGTCTTGAGGGTGGGGATGGGGGTGGGAAGAGCTTCCTTGGTGAAAGCTGCACACTATATATAGGCTGCTCACTTCAATATGAACAAAGCATAGTACCATATTAAATATTCTGGGAAGTAAATAAACCAGTTTAACTTGATTTTAACCAGTGCTTCCCTAACTTATTTGGACATGGAATAGTTTTCTCAGATAACAGCTACTTAGTAAACTATGCAACAAGTTTTCCGAAACACAGTTTGGACTACCAACATGAATATTCTTAGGTACTAGGGTTAGTATAGGCAAAAGGAAAAGTACAATCTTATGAGCTGTTCTCTACTGGTTTTTGTGCCTGTTGTCACTTGCAGCTTCAGTCAATGGAGACTTTAAAACATTATGTTTCTTAATTACAGTCATTGGTTATCAAGTCTCCAAGATAATGAGTTAAATTTCTGTGCCTCTCAGGCTATAGTTGGCCTCTTTTTCCTCCTAATAAAAACATGGAATCTGGCAATCAATCACTTAAGACACAAAATATCAACTCAAACCAAACAAAAATCAAATTCTGAAGTCAGGGATCTATTTGAAATATCAAATTAGGTCAAGTTAATACCTGCAGAATATGTCTGCCAAGATAAAGCTTATGTCACGATTTCTCTCTAATTCTAGTTCTGGCACTTAATCATTAAATAACCTGGGATAAATTAATTTTGTAAGGCTGAACAGAGACTAATGGCTTTTATCTCAGAATGACCTTTTTTTTTAACCCTTAAGATCTATGCCAAACATTTCAGAAATTTGGTTATTTGCTATGATGGTGCCACTATACTCAAGCCTGGGCAACAGAGGGAGACCCTGTCACCAAAACAAATGAAAAACAGGCTCTCCTATTAGATCAGGGAATCTCTTGGGAGATCATGTCTTACCCAAAACAGACTATAACATTATCAAGAATGGGAACTTTTTTTGACAAGGTCTCACTCTGTTGCCCAGACTGGAGTGCAGTAGTGTAATCACAGCTCACTGCAGCCTGGATCTCCTGGGTTCCACGGATCCTCTCACCTCAGCCTCCTGGGCAGCTGGACAATAGGCACAAGCCACCACAGTCAGTTAATTTACTTTCATTTTTTGTAGAGACAGGGTCTCCCTATGTTGCCCAGGCTGATCTCAAATCCCTGGGCTCAAGTGATCTACCTCAGCCTCTCGAAGTGTTGGGTTTACAGGCGTAAGCCACTGAACCTAGCCAAGAATGAGGACTTTGCCATCCAAAAAACTTGTATTGGCTTTGCAGCAGCAACAGACCCTATAATGAAGGCATTTCCTGAACAGAGTGACTTTTGGTGGGTGAAACCAGTCTTTGTGGAATAGGATACAAGGCTCAAATCCTACACCTCATGATGAAGTTCTCCATTAACCAGGGTCATATCATCCTATTCCTACTCTGTATGGGAAGGAAGGGGAAATGTGGAAGAATTAGTCACTCATTCCTTTCTGTTCCTAAACCACTTTGTACTTTTCTGCTTCAACACTTACTATGTTATTATAGTTATTTAATAACTTAAATTTGTTGTTTGTAGAGATGGGACTCTTGCTATGTTGCCCAGGCTGGTCTTAAACTCCTGGGTTCAAGCAGTCCTCCCACTTTGGCTTCTCAAAGTGTTGGGATTATGGGCATGAGCTGCTGCAACCGGCCTATTTAATAACTTTATCCTCCTTTGCAACTGTATACTTTCCTTGGGGTAATGATATTACTTTATTCTTCTTTGTAAATGACCCCATACCTAGACAAATACCCACCATCATTGGGTAGGTGCCAATTAGTGATGAAGAGAAAGCAGGTATTTGGATAGATTGCTGCTGCTGCTTCTTTTTTTTTTTTTTAGATGGAGTCTCGCTCTGTCACCAGGCTGGAGTGCAGTGGCGTGACGTCAACTCACTGTAACCTCTGTCTCCCGGGTTCAAGCGAGATTCTCCTGCCTCAGCCTCCAGAGTATAACTATAGGTGTGCGCCACCATGCTTGCTAATTTTTGTACTTTTAGTAGATACGGGGTTTCACCATGTTGGCCAGGATCGTCTCCATCTCCTGATCTCATGATCCGCCCACCTCAGCCTCCCAAAGTGCTGGGATTACAGGCCTGAGCCACCGCGCCCAGCGGATAGTTTGCTTCTATTTTAATTTTTGAATGAATATGCAATAGTAAGGAACACACAGTCCAGTGACCTACCTAGCTAGATGACTTAGTCTTCTGCTTATCTAGATTGGTAAATCATATGGTTGGAGTAGATGAGACATCATTAACCAGAGGTCAGTGGGCTCCAGGGGATTTTTGACCCCCTACTTCATGCAAAGGTAAAAATAACAAGGATCGGATGGCTTGGCAGAGCTCTACTGTACTACTCAGTTACATATACTGTGATTGCAATAACATACGTGGAAAACAAACGACACGTGCCTATGGTGTCTATACACTGACACACTCTCCAGCTTGTTGGTGGCTTTTCAGAGCCCCTTTGCTTGGCCTCAAAAGGTAAGATGGGGACAGATTCTAATAAACTGTTTTTCTTTTTTTAAGACAGAGGCTGGAATGCAGTGGTGCAATCCCCACTCCCTGCAACCTCCGTCTCCTGGGTTCAAGTGATTCTCCTGCCTCAGCCTCCCGAGTAGCTGGGATTACAGGTGTGTGCCATCACGCCCGGCTAATTTTTGCATTTTTAGTAGAGGCAGGGTTTCACTATGTTAGCCAGGCTGCTCTTGAACTCCTGACCTGAAGTGATCCTCCCGCCTCGGCCTCCCAAAGTGCTGGGATTACAGGAGTGAGTCACCGCGCCAGGCCCCAGATTCTAATACAGCTTTTCAATGCTTATTGTCTAAATGCCTCTAGCCCCTCTTAATAGAACCCTGACCGGTCGACAGTGAGGTGAATGCCTCACACATGCAGGACAGTAAGTCGAAAGGTGCACAAATACTAGTTTCACCACCGGGAAGGTTCGGAGTCTGGAAGACAGAGTATCTAACAGAAAAATTCGAAAGCGGCGGGACCGACCACAGTCGCGTAGAGGGGCTATGCTGACAGCTGGGTAGATCAGAAACCCGACTGACAAGGAACTGACTTGGGGAGCGTGCGGGGTGGACAAGGCCAGGGCAGAGAACCCCTGTCAGCTCCTGAAGTTATTCTTTCCACGCCTCCACCGGCCTTCGCGCACTCCCAGGAGGCTGAGCGATCGCGCGGTCCGGAGGCCCCGGCGTTTCTCGTCGCTGGCGGCTCTGAAATTGCCTTTTGGAACAAAACTTGGGCTGGGAAGGAGGCGAAGCGGAATGCGTTGTGCACGAATGAGCCGCGCCGTAGGGGGCGGCCCGAGAGACAGAGTCCGGACCCGGACACTGAGCAAAATGCGCGCTCGGCTCCCCTCGCGGCGCCCGCGTTCGGCCACCTCCGGGGGAGTTTCGGCTCTTTCCGTCAGTTCAGCTCGGGCCCTCCATTCCCGGCGCGCGCCAGGCGCCTACCCGATGCCGCCGGCTACGAGTGGTTCTGCACGCGGACGCGAGCTCGAGTCCTACCCGTTTTCCCCTTACATCTAGTTTGTCCCCGACCCACTCCCTGAGTCTCTTCTCTTCCCCAGTAATTCCCAGTCTCCGGTGGCGCGCGAGCCTGCGGACGGTGCGAGGCGCCAGGGACCGGGCCCCGAGAGGAGCGGTAACCCGACCAGCCGGAAGCCGCCTCTCGCCGCCGGCGCCCCGCGCCTCTCACGGCTTCCCTCAATCTCCGGCGCGCGGACCGCCTCTGCCGCGCTCGTGCACCCGTTGGCTGCAACAATCTCTAGCTTGGCGCGCCGGCGCGAGTACGCGCCCTGCGCTCTGGCTGGCTGGCTGACGCGCACGCGCCCGAGAGGGCTCCGGGGCGGGGCGAGTCGCTGCCTCAGCGAGGGTAGGGGTGATCCGCTGGCGCTCAGGCGGCCGTCGCGACTGCGATTCCCGGCCTGTCGTCCGGCGCAGGAGAGAAGCGGGGAGGCGGCGGTGGGGGCGGGGCGGCGTCCGGCTCTGAGAGAGCTGGGGGAGGAGAGCGGTGGCGACGGCGGCGGCTCTAGAAGAGGAGGTGAAGGAGGCGGAGGATCTCCTCTTCTTAGATCGGGGAGCGTCCGGGACGCGGAGCCCGGAGCTGGGGCGACGAGGCGATTGTGGGGACCCGGGCTAGGTGAGGCTGGGGGTGCTGGGTGGAGGGGTTGACGGGGCCTTAGAGGGGGGCCGAGGTGCGGGGAGCGGGTTGAAGGAGGAAAAAGGGGGAGGGGGCAATTGTTGGGGACGGGGGGGGCGGAGAGGAGGGGGAGGTGAGCCCTTAGATACCCGGAGTGGCTGGGAGGGTGGAAGGTTCCTGGGGTCTGTGGGGCCGGCGAGGAACCCGCGTCCGAGTTGGGGAGTTTCCAGAGGGATAGGCCGGGGAAACAATGGAGTGTGAGGGGAACTCTGGCGTGAGGGCGTGTGGGGTATTGGATTTTAAGAAATAACGAGCAAGATAGAAGGAAAGAATAGGATCATTTGGGACGAGAAGTACAATGAATTGGGAATGCAGTGGGGATGCGTAAGGTCACCTCCGTGGGTGTCCGAGGTCCTTGGGAGTCGGAGGCAATAATGAGATTTGAAAATAAGGGCCAGAAGGGCGTTCTTGGAATTGAAGGGGGAGACGGAATGGAAAATAAGGCGAAGAGAGGCAGAGACAAAATAGATGTGGTTTGGACTTGGATTAAAGCAGAAAGGAAGATTCAGTCAGTTTTGGACTAGAGTGGTGTCTTTCTCCTAATTCATCCAGAATGACTGGGTTCTTTTAGAAAGGGGATCTTTCTCAAGCTTGTCCCTCTGCTAAGGAGTACAAGCCGTTCTTTAAATAATTTGATTATCACTTGTCCATTTTACTGATAAAATATGCCTGTAGTATTTTACTTCCCCTCTATTTAGCAGGCTGCTGTACGTAATTTACCTATGGTTAATGAAGCGGGAGAGGACAGATCACCAAAAATATCTTGCTTTGAGTTAGGTCAATGATAATGCAGAGTTCAGTGTTTTGGAGAGGACCAGAAGATTGCTTGTTTGTTTTCAGTTTGACCAAAAGGTGATGGATAAAGTTATCTGTACTTTGTCAGAATTGCCACTGGTTTTATGTTTGTGGGAGAGAGCTGGGGTTCTGCCTTAAATTATTTCTTGATATTAACTTCAAATAATCAGGCTGCTTCATACCTTCCAGTTTGAATTAAGGTAGTTTGGGAATATTGTGGAAAAGTATCTCTGGTATTATGATCTTTAAGTTTCCTTGATACTTGGATTTCCAGACCAAATTTGTAATGGTACTAGATAGAAAATTGCTGATTTTGAAATTGTAATTACCGTTCTGTGCTCATAAATAGTCCATGTTAAGCCTTTTATTTGTTGGGCATTAAGTTTTGCTGACTCATCTAAGATTTCTGGACATTCATCACTCTATATTTCTCAGCTAGGTCTTAGATGGTAGCATTTAGGTTACTTTATAAAGGTCCAAAATAAATTATCTAAATTGTCACTTTTCTTAGATGTTATGAAAATTGAACAAAGCAAGAAGTGAATGCAGTGTTCTCATTAGTGACAATGTGTCTCTCTTTTCTGAAACGGAGTCTTGCTCTGTTGTCCAGGCTAGAGTGCAGTAGCGCGATCTCGGCTCATTGCAACCTCTGCCTTCCGGGCTCAGGTGACTCCAGCCACTCGACTAGCTGGGATTACAGGCACCTGCCACCGTGCCTGCCTAATTTTTGTATTTTAAGTAGGGACGGGGTTTCACCGTCTTGTTCAGCCTGGTTTTAAACTCCTGACCTGGTAATCCACCCGCCTCAGCCTCCCAAAGTGCTGGGATTACATGCGTGAGCCACCGAGCCCTGCCTAATGTGCCTCTTTTTTAATTGACGTCTTTTGGTGGGCTAGTCAAGGTGCTAAGATTTTTTTTTGCATGTATTATCTTATTTAACCCTCACAATTATTTCATATTTTGTAAATTAAGAGGTTAAATAATTTACTAAGGTCACAGAGCTAGTGAAGAACGAAGCTTGAGTCAGTCCCAGCTCTATCGGATGCCTTTATAAAATCTTAAATGCCTGGTTGCCCTTTCTGCTTCACCCCCGTCTTGATTGTAGTAAAACAGCAGGAATGGGTTGAAACTTGGGTCTGGTAACTGTGATATAGATGAAGATTAAGTTAATAGGCTATATCTGTAGAGTTCATTGAAGATTTACTGCTCCTGTGATTTAACAAAGCTCTGGGATCCTGATAAATAGGACTAAAAACATTTGCTAAGGATTTGTTCTGCGAGCACACTTAGTTTTCTGTTTTAGTCTTGTACTGTTGATATACTGTGCATACGTGGCACTCTTACTTGTAGAAGTCAAGACAGCCAGTTATGGAGCCAAAACCAATTAACTCTGGAAAACAATTGAAAACTGCTCAGTACTCAGGTGCCCTCCAGGCACCTGTTGAACCCACAATTGATACCAGCATTGCCCCTAAACATAGACAGAAGGATCCTCTTAGAAATCAGGAGTGAAACAGCTAGAACTGAGGGAAACAGCTGGGGCCTGAGGGAGGAGCCACAGGTTATGGGCAAAACATGAGCGTAGCCCCTGGTGGCTGATCAGGCTAAGATGGGAGGGAATTTTCATTTGTTGAGCATTTATGTATTGCAGGCACTGAACTCAGTGTACATTATTATCTTATCAGTTAATTGTAAGTATTATCCTCATTTTTCAGATGAGGCTCAGAAGGGTTAAAAGTAACCTACACAAAGTCACTTTATAATGGCAGTGAAGAAAGTTTGTATATACTATTCTAAAAATTGCTGCTTGGAGTTTTCCTTGCAGTTTCCCATTGTAGGATCACCATATTAAAGCTGGAAACTGAAAGTCACTCTTTCAGATCTACCTGGCTTCTCTGTTGTGTGTATAACTAATTATTTCAGTCTTGCTACTTTCATTGGAAACTGGAAACAAAAGCTTGTATTTTTTTTGGATGTAATTGTTAGGAACTACAGTCCATTCATTAAATTATCAAATGACCTATAGAATATAATTCAGCTTCCTTAGTTGCTTAGTGTATATTTGCAGCAACATAAAAATAGTATGTCCATCCCTTCTTTTCTGAGATCTTCACTTTCAGCAAAGTCATCTAGACTCTGGAGGATTACAGTGAAGCTTGCCTGTTACAGACTCTTTTGCTTTTCTCCTTGTGTTTTTGCCACAAATGTTTGACAGTCGTTCTTGGTTATTTATTTATTTATTTTTTAGAGACAGGATCTTGCTATGTTGGTCATTCTGGCGTCAAACTCCTGGGCTTAAACGATCTCTCTCAGCTTCCTGAGTAGCTGGTATTGGCCAGTTTGTTTACTCTCCGTCCCCCTAGCCTGCACCGCCCCCCTGCCACATGCCCAGAAAGGATCTCACTCTGTTGCCCAAGCTGAGTGCAGTGGTACCATCATGGCTAACTGACCACATCCAGCTAACTTTTGTATTTTTTTGTAGAGTCAGGGTTTCGCTGTGTTGCCCAGGCTGGTTCCCAACTCCTGGGCTCAAGCCATCCACCCACCTTGGCCTCCCAAAGTGTTGGGATTATAGCATGAGCCACCGTGCCTGGCCTTTTTGTTTACTTAAAAAAAAATTGGGCACGCGAAATGGCTCACACCTGTAATCCCAGCACTTTGGGAGGCCTAGGAAGGGTGGATCACCAGGTCAGGAATTCAAGACCAGCCTAGCCAAGATAGTGAAACCCTATATTTTTGGCTTACTAAAAATACAAAATTTAGCCAGGCATGGTGGTGTGTGCCTGTAATCCCAGCTACTCAGGAGGCTGAGGCAGGAGAAACGCTTGAACCTGGTGGGTGGAGGTTGCAGTGAACTGAGATCGTACCACTGTGCTCCAGCCTGGGCAGCAGAGTGAGACTGTCTCAAAAAAAAAATATTGTGGTAAACTATATATAACAGAAAATTTATCATTTTAACCATTTTTAAGTGTATGGATCCATGGCATTAAGTACATTCACATTGCCGTGCAACCATCACCACCATCTGTCTTGGGAACTTTTTAATCTTCCCAGACTGAAGTTGTGCACCTATTAAACAATAACTCCTTGTTTCTCTTTCTCTACCCAGCCGCTGGCCACCAATATTCTACTTTCTGTCTCTATGAATGTGACTACCCTAGATACCTCATATGTAAGTGGAATAATACAATATTTACTTTTTTGTGTCTGGCTTGTACCACTTAGCATGTTTTCAGAATTCATCCATGTTGTAGCATATGTCAGAATCTCATTCCTTTTTAAGGCTGAATAATATTCCATTGTATGTACACACCACATTTTGTTTATCCATTCATCCTCAGTGGACATTTGGGTTGCTTCCACCTTTTGGCTGTTATGAGTAATGCTGCTGTGAATTTTGGTATACAAATACCTGTTAGAATCCCTGTGTATTAGTCCATTCTTACATTGTGGTAAAGAAATACGTGAGACTGGGTAATTTTTTTTTTTTTAAAGGTTGAATTGGTTCATGATTCTGCAGACTGTACAGGAAGCATAGCAGCTTCTGGGGAGGCCTCAGGAGACTTATGAGCATGGTGGGAGGCAACGGGAAAGTAGGCAGGTCTAGGTGGCTGGAGCAGGAGGAAGAGAGAGATGGAAGGAAGTGCTATACACTTTTAAACAACTAGGTCTTGTGAGAAGAGCCCTAAGGGGCTGGTACTAACCCATTCATGAGAAACCACCCTGATGTTCTAGTCACCTCCCACCAGGCCCCACCTTCAGCACCGGGGATTACAATTTGACGTGATATTTGGTGGTAACACAGATCTAAACCATATCACTCTCCTTTCAGTTTTTTTTTTTTTTTTTTCTATTTATACAGAAATAGAATTGCTGGACCTTATGGTAATTCTGTGTTTAGTGTTTTGAGGAGGCTTAGTTACATTTATTTATTTATTTATTTAGAGACAGTCTTGTTCTGTCACCCAGGCTAGAGTGCAGTGGTGTGATCTTGGCTCACTGCCGCCTCTGCCTCCTGGGTTCAAGTGATTTTCCTGCCTCAACCTCCAAGTGGCTGGGACTACAGGCATGCACCACCACACCTGGCTAATTTTTGTATTTTTAATAGAGATGGAGTTTCGCCCTGATAACCAGGCTGGCCTTGAACTGCTGTCCTCAACTGATCCGCCTCAGCCTCTCAAAGTGCTGGGCTTACATGCTTAAATCACCATGGCCCGCCGAGGCTTGGTTACTTTTATTTATTTTTAATTTTTTTTGGAGACAGTCTTGTTCTGTCGCCCAGGCTGGAGTGCAATGGCACAATCTCAGCTGACTGCAACCTCCACCTCCCAGGTTCAGGTGATTCTCCTGCCTCAGCCTCTTGAGTAGCTGGGATTATAGGTGCGTGCCACCATGCCTGGCTAATTTTTGTATTTTTAGTAGAGATGGGGTTTTACCACGTTGGCCAAGCTAGTCTTGAACTCCTGACCTCATGATCCACCTGCCTCAGCCTCCCAAAGTGCAGGGATTACAAGCATAAGCCACCACACCCAGCCTGGCTTGGTTACTTTTAAGTGGTGATTTTATCATATGCTACCTGAAGGTAGCACTTGGCTTTCTGTGTAAGGGATGGTGCTTTCTCTACTGACTTTTTCTGTATTGCTGGCAGGACACTTAGAGTGGAAATGATTCAAAAGAAAATGTTTTACCCAGTTTTCATGTATCCAATGTGGAAGGAACCATTTGTTATATACAGCTATTCCCAGTCATGTGCAATATGGATGATCATCTTAAGAATGCTCTATATGTTATGTAAAATGTGTCATTTTTAGTACACTTTGCTGCCTTTGATTGAAATTTGGGGTATTTTTTTCATTTAAACATGTTTTACATGTATGAGCTGCTGCTTACTGCTTACCTTCTGTATCTTCATTCATTGAAAAAAATGTTAGTTTGTGCTGTATGCTTTAAATATTTCAAGCAGGTAGCTGGAATACATAGGCAGAATAGAAAGTAAAATTGGTTGAAGTCATTTGGCTCCATTTTCTCTCCCTCCATATACAGTATATAAGCTGCAACATAATACCAAATGTAGTAAGTTGAAATAACTGCAGTGAACTGTCTCTTAGGATGAGTCCAGCCTCCCATTTCTTTCTTTCTTTCTTTTTTTTTTTTGAGACAGAGTTTCACTCTTGTTGCCCAGGCTGGTGTGCAATGGCGTGATCTCATGCAACCTCCGTCTCCTGGGTTCAAGCAATTCTCTTGCCTGAGCCTCCAGAGTAACTGGGATTACAGGTATGTGCCACCATGCCCGGCTAATTTTGTGTATTTTTAGTAGAGACAGGGTTTCTCCATGTTGGTCAGGCTGGTCTCAATCTTCCAACCTCAGGTGATCTGCCCGCGTCGGCCTCCCAAAGTGCTGGGATTACAGGTGTGAGCTACTGCACCCAGTCGCCAATTTCATTTTCTAAATGTTACATAGAGGTTAATTATCCCTGCATCTTGCTTCATGATATTATTGGGTGACATAGGGACTTCAGGCTCAATATGCCATTTTCTGGGAGCTTTATAGGAGACTTAGTGAGTCCACACTTAACTTTGGAGGTGGCCTGTCTGAAATCCAGTCTAATTGCCATTCAGTTGAATTGACTTTGAAATATTTCTAAAGATTTGACATTTGTGGGCTGGGTATGTTGGGAGTCCACTTTGTCCTCAGTCCTAGCACTTTGAGAGGCCGATGTGGGAGATTGCTTCAGACCTGAAGTTGAAGACCAGCTTGGGCAACATAGCAAGACCCTGTCTCTACAAACAATTAAAAAATAAGGGCCAAGTGCTGTGGCTCATGCCTGTAATCCCAGCACTTTGGGAGGCTGAGGCAGGCGGATCATGAGGTCAGGAGTTCAAGACCAGCCTGGCCAATATGGTGAAATTTTGTCTCTACTAAAAATGGAAAAATTAGCTGAATGTGGTGGTGTGCACCTGTAGTCCCAGCTACTCAGGAGGCTGCAGCAGAAGAATCACTTGAACCTGGGAAGCAGAGGTTGTAGTGAGCTGAGATCGTGCCACTGCACTCCAACCTGGGTGACAGAGTAAGATTCCGTCTCAAAAAAAAAAAAAAAAAAAGCTAGTGTAGTGGCTGGTGCTTGTAGTTCTAGCTATTCTGGGGAGGCTGGGGCAGAAGGATTGCTTGAGCCCAAGAGTTTGAGATTGTAGTGAGCTGTGATTGTGTCACTGCACTGAAGTTTATATGTTATTATTTTTTAATTTTTATTGCTTTTGGAGACAGGGTCTTGCTCTGTCACCCAGGCTGGAGTGCAGTGGTGCCATGATAGTTCACTGCAGCCTGAATTCCTTGAACTTGAGTGATTCTATCACCTCAGCCTGCCCAGTAGCTAGGACTACAGGCACACACCGTGGCGCTCAGCTAATTTTTAAATTTTTTTGTAGGGACAGGATCTTGCTTTGTTGCCCAGGCTGGTCTTGAATTTCTGGGTTTAAGCGATCCTCCTGCCTTGGCTTTCCAAAGTGCTGGGATTACAGGTGTGAGCCACAGTTCCCAGCTCACTTTATCTTTAGTTACTGGATATTAAGGATTGGCTAGAGGCCAGTGTTTACTCTCCATGTTCACATCTACCATGGCAGCCTATAGGAATGGGTTCCTGAAATATATGTCATCTTCTATACAGATTCTTCAGTAGCTGGAGGCCCTTAAAACATTCTGCAGGGTCTGAGGATGTAGACATTACTTAAAGGTAACTTCTGCAGCCATTGTCCCATGGCTAATTTGTGGTTAAGACATAAATTGAAGGCTGGGTATGGTGGCTCACACCTGTAATCCCAGTACTTTGGGAGACCAAGGCGGGCAGATCACTTGAGGTCAGGAGTTCAAGACCAGCCTGGCCAACATGGCGAAACCTCATCTCTACTAAAAATACAAAAATTAGCCAGGCATGGTGGTGCATGCCTGTAATCCCAGCTAATCAGGAGGCTGAGGCAGGAGAATCACTTGAACTTGGCAGGTGGAAGTTGCAGTGAGCCAAGATTGTGCCACTGCACTCCAGCCTGGGAAACAGAGCAAAACTGTCTCAAAAAAAAAAAAAAAAAAAAAAAAAAGACATAAGTTTATTGGAGGTTTTGGGGGATCTCCAAGGGTTACATAGGGATTCTTACTGGTCCAAATCCTATAGTAAATAAAAACCTTGGATTGTTGGATTGCTGGTAAGAAGGATGATTTTTACATTATTTAATTAGCAAGATGTATGATTACTACTTGTGGAGAGTGTGTGTGTGTGTGTGTGTGTGTGTGTATGTATGTATGTATGTGTGTGGTGGTGGTGGTCTTTAGAATTTGCTAAAGGCTATTAGGACTGAAGAGAAGGATGTTTGTGATGAGGCCATTATATGATTGTGAATGAGCCAGAATAGGTAAGTAAATATCTTTTGTACTTGAAGATGCTGCCAATGATATCATTTCTTACTGACCTGGATAGGACTGAAAAGACCAATTTTTAAAACCTGCAGTCTTTCCTATTTTAAATGACTTGCTGTTCTTTTAAGGCTACCCTCTGTAGTTGAGCAGTACTTTTCCTGACATTATCCACTTGGTCTCTGATCATAGCATGTCAGTGTGCTTAGCCCACTGATGACTCTTCCTGGCCTACTGTTAAAAGTGTTTCAAAATGTACATTAGTGTATGGCAGAAGTGACTCTTCTGCTTACCTTGTTTGGATATCTAGCTACATTTTTATAATTAATTGCTCTTGTAACCTACGTACATGTCATGCAGGAGTCCTTTGTATAGGATCTCTTCGTAAGAGACTTTGTGACATTTTATGAAAACCGTGAAACTCACCTGTAACTAATGTAGTGACAGGAAGTTAAAGTATTGTAGCTGAATGGTAAGTGGTATATAACACCTCAGAACGAAGCCAGCCGTTTAGCTTAAACTCAAACTTTTTTTTGAGACAGCATCTTGCTCTCTCTCCTAGGCTGGAGTTCAGTGCCACAATCTTGGCTCCCTGCAACCTCCACCTCCTGCCTCAGCCTCCCAAGTAGCTGGGAATGCAGGTGCTTGCATCTGGTAGAGCTAATTTTTAAATTTTTTATAGAGACGGGGTTCAGGCTGGTCTCAAACTCCTGGCTTCAAATGGTCCTTCCATCTTGGCCTCCGAGAGTGCTAGAATTACAGGCATCAGCCACTGCACCTGGCCTGATTTTTTTTTTTATTTTTATTTTTATTTTTAGCGTCAGGGTCTTGGTCTGTCACTCAAGTTGGAGTGCAGTGATGTGATCATGGCTCATTACAGCCTCCAACTCCTGGGCTCAAGTGGTCCTCCCACCTCAGTCTCCCTAGTAGCTGGGACTACAGGTGCTCTGCTAATTTTTAAATTTTTTGTAGAGATAGGTCTTGCTATGTTTCCTAGGCTGGTCTTGAATTCCTGGACTCAAACAGTCCATCAGCTTTGGCCTCCCAAAGTTCTAGGATTACAGGTGTGATACCATTGCACCTGGTCAGTGTTTTGTTGATTTTTTTTTTTTTTTTTTAGATGGAATCTCACTCTGTCACCCAGGAGAGAGTGCAGTGGTGCGATCTCGGCTTACTGCAACCTCTGCCACCAAGTTCAAGCAATTCTCCTGCCTCAGCCTCCTGAGCTGTGATTACAGGTGCCTACTACCGCTCCTGGTGAATTTTTGTATTTTTAGTAGAGATGGGGTTTCACCATGTTGGACAGGCTGGTCTTGAACTCCTGATCTCATGATCCACCTGCCTCAGCCCCCCAAAGTGCTGGGGTTACAGGTGTGAGCCACTGCCCCTGGCCCAGTGTTTTGTTAATCTTATCAGCACACATGAGGTTTTCTTTCTTCTTCTTTTTTTTTTTTTTTTTAATTTTTTGTTTTTTGGCTCCCCATCTGGGAAATGACTTTTTTTTTTTTTTTTTTTTTGAGATGTAGTCTCACACTGTTGCTTGGGCTGGAGTGCAATGGTGCAATCTTGGCTCACTGCAACCTCCGCCTCCCAGGTTCATGCCATTCTCCTGCCTCAGCCTCCCAAGTAGCTGGGATTACAGGTGCCTGCCACCACACCTGGCTAATTTTTTGTATTTTTAGTAGAGCCAGGGTTTCACTATGTTGGCCAGGCTGGTCTCGAACTCCTGACCTCATGATCCACTCGCCTTGGCTTTCCAAAGTTCTGGGATTACAGGCGTGGGCCACTGTGCCCAGCCTTCTTCTTCTTTTAGTTTTTATGTTCATCCAGAATATACACACTGGACCCACTAGGTTTGTTGAGATGGCTTATTTCTTAAGTTGATAATGCTTTAAACAAGGCTTAGTTGGTAGATCTTTTTAACCTCTGTTGTTACTCAGTTTGTATTGTGTCTAGGAATTTTAAGTTGGTATTTGTCATTTGTCATTAGCCTACAAGCCCATAATGTTATGATCCTATAAATTAGACTACAGGATATTATTATATGATGTTACTGTAATTTGGGAGCACGGGGAGCAGTGCATACTGACGACTACCGAATGTGTGTTTGGTCTCTAGCCTGATGAACAAGCTCCTGAATAAAGGAAGGATATTTGGTACTTTCATCCTGATTACTTGTTACCTGAAATCTTAACATTTTGGCAAGATTAAGTAGAATTTCTATTCAATTTTTACATGATTACATTTTTCATTGGACAGTAAAGCTGAGAACACATCATCCTTTCACACTGTACTGGCTAATTATTTCCATTATGAGATAGCCCCAAGTATATCATTAACCTTTTTGGCAGCTGAAGTTTCTGATGCCTGAAATGTGTACCTCTTGAATGGTGTCAGTTATGATCAGGCCAATATTGATAGTATAGTTATAATATTTCTATGGGCCGGGCGTGGTGGCTCATGCCTGTAATCCCAGCACTTTGGGAGGTCAAGGTGGCCGGATCACGAGGTCAGGAGTTCAAGACAAGCTTGGCCAACATAGTGAAACCCCGTCTCTACTAAAAATACAAAAATTAGCTGGGTGTAGTGGCACCTGTAGTCCCAGCTACTTGGGAGGCTGAGGCAGGAGAATCTCTTGAACCCAGGAGGTGGAAGTTGCCGTGAGGCAAGATCACGCCACTGCACTTCAGCCTGACGATAGAGCAAGACTTTTTATGAAAAAAAAAAAAAGGAAAGAAAAAATCTATTGGGGAAGCGCGATGGCTCACACCTATAATCTCAGCACTTTGGGAGCCAAGGAGGGCGGATCACCTAAGGTCAGGAGTTCAAGATCAGCGTGGCCAACATGGTGAAACTCCGTCTGTACTAAAAATACAAAAATTAGCCAGGTGTGGTGGCATGCGCCTTTAATCCCAGCTACTCTGGAGGCTGAGACAGGAGAATCACTTGAATCTGGGAGGCGGAGGTTGCAGTTAGCCGAGATGGTGCCCCTGCACTCCAGCCTGGGCGACAAAGCAAGACTCTGACTAAAAAAAAAAAAAAAAAAAAAATATATATATATATAAAAATCTATCTATTGATGGTTAGTTGTATGTTTTCCACCTTTGCCTGTTGCGAATAAGGTTACTCTGAACATTCATGTATAGTATTTGTTTGAATACCTGTTTTGAGTTCTTTTGTGCCTATATCTAAAAGTGGAATTGCTGGGTCATATAATAATTCTTTGTTTTCCTCAAAAGCTGGTGCCATAGCGTACATACAGTAATTCTATGTTTTAACTTTTTGGAAAACCACCATACAGTTTTCCATAGTGGCTGTACCATTTTATATTCCTACCAGCAATGTATGAGAATTCTGATTTCTTTACATCCTTGACAACATTTGTTGTTTTTTTTCTTTTTTTAAATTGTAGCCATCCTAACAGATGTGAAGTGGTATCTCGTGCTTTGATTTTCATTTCTCTAATGACTAGTGATGTTGCACATATTTTCATATGCTTCTTGGCCGTTTGTATATCTTCTTGGAGAAATGTCTTTTAAGTCCTTTCCCCGTTTTCAAATTGGATTGTCTTTTTGTTGAGTTATGACTACTGAATTTTAATTGCTGTAAAACATTCCATGAGTACATGTAGTATGCACTCAATAACTATTAGCTAATACCATAGTTGTAATTATTTTTGCCACATGTAGCCTGAATTGGAAGGAAATTTTGCCTAGTTTTTCCAAGTAGGAGTGGAGAGGCAACAAAACCTATACTTATGGTCAACAAAGATTTGACTCTGTCAGTGTTGATACTTTGCTTTTAATTGATGCTCCCAAATCAAGAAATTAGAAACATGTATACATAAAATCAGTTTATCTTTGGCAGAAATCAGTATATTATGAATGTTTAATTAATTCATAAGAATTAATGGCAATAGTGCTGTCTAGTTTTAGCTGAGATTTAGATCATCTTTCTTCATTCTGACCTGGTGTGAGACATTTGCTATAAATGCCACAATCAGAATTTTTTGAAAACTGGGTCAGGGAAGCCTACTTTTTGTATCTAGTAATATGCAATTGTTGTATTATCATTGTTTTGTGCTTATTGCAACTTGGTTTTATGAGGTGTTCAAAAGAAGATAGATAATAATAGGCAATCCAAAGTAATTATTGATTTAGAATTTTATCCTACAATCAGGATTGAACCATCTTGAACTGATGAATATATTCTACCAGGTTTGTAGGTAGACATGCTCATTTCATTATGTTGTAATTTGGGGTGAAACAGTAGCTTTAAGTAGAACAAACAGAAAGCCATATGCAAGTCTAAATTTGGTTATTTTCTTTAAATAAGCAATGGAAACTGTGTGTATTCAGGAATTGGTGATTATTCAGGTATCTTCTGAAGGCCCTCTCTCCCTGTGCTCTGCAGCTTTGTCCTGAACTCTCCTGTCTCTTGCCATGCCTCTGTGCCTTTACCTCTTCTGTGAACTCTGCCTGCAGTGCCTTCCAAGTCAGTTGGTGACTCCTCAAACCTCACTGAAGCCTTTCCAGTGGATGCAAATGCTGCTTTTTGCCGTTAAAATCTGTTGCATTGTAGCAGGAGCAGCCACGGAAACGGATCTCTAGACACTGAATACAGGAGGAAGGAGTTTATTTGGCTGGGAGCAAGGTGGCATAGTTGCCTAACAGCCAAGCTCCCCTAACAAAGGAAGGTTCTGTCTTTATATAGGCTTATACTTTAGATGTTACACGTGGAAGAATCTTAGGTTTATAGCTTATGTGAAAAGGGTCTTGGTTTACAGTCTCAGGAATTACATATGAAAAGGGTTTTGGTTTACAGTCTTAGGAATGAAAAGGGGAAGTTGATCTGAGATGCCTGGGTCTCCCTCTTCACCATCTGTTACATACTTTCACAATAGCACTTAACCTAGTGTAGTTTTTTTTTTTTTTTTTTTTTAACCTACTAACCAGAGTGATCAAACCTAGTGTAGTTATAAAAATGCACGTTACATTTTTAAAAGCACTGCATGCATGCAGTAAACAAAATTGAACAGTGCAGAAATAAATGGTGAAGGCAGTCTCCCAGTTTTCTTCCCCACTGATAGCACTTTCTCTTATGTATCCTTCTAAAGATATTATGTGCTGATACAAGAATTTTTATACTGTATGAAATGCTTATTCATCTTATCTTTTACTTAAGGATAATTTATTAATAGTGAAAAAAATTCAAGCATTATAGAAATGTAGAGTGTGTAAAGCAAAAGGTCCCCTTTACCTTGATCCCTAACACTAGCCCTTCCCAAATAACACTGTCCTAATAACATTCTTCTCTCCAGAATAAACCTGTTATAAGCCTTGTGTGTACCTTCAGATTGTTCCACTTACATTTATATGCCTATTTAAAAGTTTTTTTTTTTTTTTTTTTGGAGACAGTTTCGCTCTGTTGCCCAGGCTGGAGTGCAATGGTGCAGTCTTGGCTCGCTGCAGTCTGTGCCTCCCTGGTTTCAGTGATTCTCCTGCCTCAGCCTCCCAAGTAGCTGGGATTATAGGCTCATGCCACCACACCCGGCTAATTTTTGTATTTTTAGCAGAGATGGGGTTTCACCATGTTGGCCATACTGATTGTGAACTCCTGACCTGAGACCCACCTTGCCCTCCCAAAATGCTGGGATTACAGGTGTGAGCCACTGTGCCTGGCCTTTTTTTTTTTTCTTCTTTGATACAGTATATATATATATTTTTAAAGGAGTCTCGCTCTGTCACCAAGGCTGGAGTGCAGTGGTGCAGTCTTGGCTCACTGCAGTCTCTGCCTCCCAGGTTAAAGTGATTCTTCTGCCTCAGCTTCCCTAATAGCTGGGATTATAGGTGAATGCCACCACACCTGGCTAATTTCTTGTATTTTTAGTTGAGAAGGGGTTTTACCATATTGGCCAGGCTGGTCTCGAATTCCCAACCTCAGCTGATCTGCCTACCTTGGCCTCTCAAAGTGCTGGGATTACAGGCATGAGACACTGTGCCCAGCTTGTATGTATTGTTTTTTGATGGTACTTTATATATTTCTTTAACTTTTCCTCCTCCTCCTCTTCCTCCTCTTCTTTTTTCTTCTTCTTTCTACTTTCTTCTTTTTTTTGAGACAGAGTCTTGTTTTGTCAGGCTGGAATGCAGTGGTTCGATCTTGGCTCATTGCAACCTCCGCCTCCTGGGGTGGAGCAATTCTCCTGCCTCAGCCTCCCAAGTAGCTGGGATTACAGGTGCCTGCCACCACCCACGCTCGGCTAATTTTTGTATTTTTAGTAGAGATGGGGTTTTACTATGTTGGCCAGGCTGGTTTTGAACTCCTGACCTCAGGTGATCCTCCCGCCTTGGCCTCCCAAAGTGCTGAGATTACAGGCATGAGCCACTGCACCCAGCTTCTTCTCTCTTTAAAAAAATTCAAATGTAGTATGCTTCCTGTAAAACATTTATAAGTTGGAAAGTGAAAGTCTCCCTACTGTCTCTTCAGTCCCATTCCCCATACATGGTACCATTCTTACCCACAGACTAGCAGATAGGTATTTTTCCAACAAGAACGTTTTGTGTGTAGGTGCAGGAACATGTATATGTGTTTGTATGTGCCTACATGTTTGCAAGTGTGTATGTGTATATGAAAGCATGCATAAACAATGTTTTAGAACAATGTGATTATGCAATATATTCCAAATTTGCTTTCATCAGTTAACAAATCATAGAATCCTAATGTGTTGTAAATGTATGTGTCACATGCAATCTAGTGTCTTTTTCTCACTGCATTATAAGCTCCTTCTTACAGAAACCATGATTCTTCTCACCCTCACCTGTTCTTTTTCTTTGTAAATGATACCATCATCCATACATTTGCTCATGCCAAAAATCTTTCATTCATTTCTTTAATAAAGTTTTTTTATTTTCTTTTGCTCTTTAATAAAGTTTTACTGAGTGCCTACTATGAGCCAGGTACATGAGAGTGAACTAAGCATGAAAATTCTTGCCTGTATGCAGCTTATATTTTAGTGATGAGGGCAGATATTAATTGAAGGAGTGAAATGTTTAGTGTTTCATATTTGGTATTGCCAAAAACAACAACAAAAAAACCCAAAACCACGAAAAAAACACCCCTGCAAAGGAGGGAGGGAATGTGTGAGCATGTAAGTATGTGTGTGAGAGAGAGAGTGAGTGTGAGTGTGTGTGTGTGTGTGAGAGAGAGAGAGAGAGAGAGGGAGAGAGAGAGGGAGGGAGATAGCGATGGAGACAGATTCAAATATAGTGAGGGAAGGCCTTGTTGAGAAATTAAGATTTGAGCAAAGATCTAAAAGTTGTCTTTGATTCCTTTTTGTTCCTCATACCTCACATCAAATGTATCTCCAATTCCTGTTGATTTAATCTTTAAAATATATTGGAAATCCACCCATCAAGTAGGTGGATTGAATTGGCAGTGGAAGTTTGTGAAAATTTTCTTCTGATTGTTTTAATGTTCTCAGTGAATTAGGAAATACAGTGCTCAGCCAAGATTGAGGATGAGGAGGTAATGGAGGTTTGTGTAAAGAGGAAAAGGTATGAAATTGTTTAGGAGAATGGGAGAATGGCTGCAGCTGGGAAATATTATATGACAGCCCGGGAGCATGAGAGCTTCTTGAGGTTTGTGGTTATAACTTTTTTTTTTTTTTGAGGCAGAGTCTTGTTCTGTTACCCAGGCTGGAGTGCAGTGACTCGATCTCTGCTCACTATAACCTCTGCCTCCCAGGTTCAAGCGATTCTTCTGCCTCAGCCTCCCAGTAGCCGGGACTACAGGCACGTGCCACACCTGGCTAAATTTTGTATTTTTAGTAGAGATGGGCTTTCACCATATTGGCCAGGCTGGTCTCAAACTCCTGACCTGTGATCTGCCTGCCTCGGCCTCCCAAAGTGCTGGGATTACTGGTGTGAGCCACTGCCCCAGGCTGGTTTTTTTTTTTTTTTTTAAAGAAAGAGTCTTGGTCTGTTGCCTAGGCTGCTGGAGTGCAGTGGCTCAATCTCACTGCAGCTTCTGCCTCCCAGGTTCAAGTGATTCTCGTGCCTCACCCTCCCAAGTAGCTGGGATTACAGGTGCAGGCCATCATGCCTGGCTAATTTTTGTATTTTTTTTTTTTAGTAGAGTTGAGGTTTCACCATGGTTGCCAGGCTGGTCTGGAACTCCTGACAGCAAGTGATCCACCCACCTCAGCCTCCCAAAGTGCTGGGATTACAAGTGTGAGCCACCGTGCCCGGCCTGTGGTTATTTATTTTTTTTTTGAGACTAGTCTCGGTCTGTCACCCAAGGTGGAGTGCAGTGGCACAATCTAGGCCCACTGCAACCTCTTGGTTCAAGCCATTCTCCTGCCTCAGCCTGCCCATAGCTGGGACTACAAGTGTCCACTACCACGTCTGGGCAATTTTTGTATTTTTAGTAGAGATGGGGTTTTACCATGTTGGCCAGGCTGGTCTCGAACTCCTGACTTCAGGTAATCTGCCCACCTCAGCCTCCCAAAGTGGGATTACAGGCGTGAGCTGCCGTGCCCTGCCTCTGTGGTTATAAATTTAAAGTGAGATCAGTCAGTATGGTTTATTTCCTCCAGCCATATTCAGCTGCAGGGGTGTATGTTTGGAGTGGATTTAACCAGGGACGAGTTTTGCCAAGATTGCAGAACAAAGCAGGAGAAGGGCAAGGGATAGAGAGTACTAGCTTCAGTGATTATTAACATTTTTTCCATTCTTAGTTTCCTCTATTCTTCCCACTCCCTAATTTTGATGAGTATTGTCAACATTATCCATCCTTTTCTAAAAGTTCTCCATCAGCCTTTCATCCAGTGATTTTAGCAGCCATTGATTATTGTTGACTAGATCTAGTCTTATATTAAGGCATACAAAAGAGTGATTTTTTTTTTCTAATTTTATTCTTCTGTATGTATTAGATAGAATTTTTCTATAAAGAAGACTTTTTCCTTCATTAACTTTTTGATTACTTTGAAATATGGTTTGTACAGGAAAGACTGAATTATTTCTCTTTGTCTATATTTAGAATAATGAAATGAGTTAGTGCCCCACTAACCTCCAAAAGTGACTAATGTGTTTTGTTTGTTTTAGAGTGTGATTATAAATTGATATTTATGTATTTAATATGTTTCAGGCACTGTAGACGTTACTCTTAATGATGTTCATATTGTCTCATCTTAGTTCAGTGAGAACCCATTTAATTTGGCTCCTTTGTCCTTTTTTTTTTTTTTTTTAAATAGAGACAGAGTTTCACCATGTTGGACAGGCTGGTCTTGAACTCCTGAACTCTGGTCATCCACCCGCCTCAGCCTCCCAAAGTGCTGGGACTACAGGTGTGAGCCACCACGCCTGGCCTCCTTTGTCCTTTTAATAGCTTTCCTGTTTTATGGCACAAGAAAACCAAGGCTTATCTGTTTATTTCCTTTCAATAGCAGGCCACCATGCCCTGCCATTTTTATGTTTATGTTTGTAAATACAGGGTCTCACTATGTTGTCCAGGCTGGTGGACTCCTGGCCTCAAGTGATCCTACTGCCTCAGATTACAGGAGTGAGCCACTGCTCCCAGCCAGCCCTCCAACTTCTTTTTCAAAGTTGTTTTTGCTATTCTAGGACTTTTGTATTTTCATACGGATTTTAGAACTAGTTTGCTGGGCTGGGTGTGGTGGCCCTCACCTGTAATCGCAGCACTTTGGAAGGCTGTGGTGGGCAGATTGCTTGAACCCAGGAGTTTGAGACCAGCCTGGGCAACATGGTGAAACCCTGTCTCTACCAAGAATACAAAAATTAGCTGGGATTGGTGGTGCACACCTGCAGTCTGAGCTACTTGGGAGGCTGAAGTGGGAGGGATCACTTGAGTCTAGGAGGCAGAAGTTGCAGTGAGCTGAGATCAAGCCACTGCCCAGTCTGGGGGACAGAGTGAGACCTTGTCTCCAAAAACAACAACAAAAAAAAGAGAACTAGTTTGCTAGATTCTGCAAAAAAGTCTGCTGGGATTTTGATTGCGAGTGCATTAAATCTATTGAATCAGTTTGGGAAGAATTGGCATGCTGACAATATTAAGTCTTCTAAGAACCTGTGAGCAGATAGATATATAACTTCTTTTATTTAGGTCTTTAATATCTCTCCATGATGTGTAGTTTTCAGTGTTCAGATCTTTCACATCTTTTTTTCAGATTTATCCTTATGAATTTTATATTTTTTGATGCTTTGTATTTATAATTTTAATGAGTGATTGTTGCTGGTATATAGAAATAAAATAGATTTTTCTATATTGACCTTATATTCTGCAACATTGCTAAACTCATTTATTATTATTTTTTAGATTTCATCAGATAGTTTTTTCACAGATGATCATGTCATCTATGAATAAAGACAATTTTAAGGCCAGCGCAGTGGTTCATGTCTGTAATCCCAGCACTTTGGGAGGCCAAGGCCAGCGGATCACCTGAGGTCAGGAGTTCGAAACCAGCCTGGCCAACATGGTGAAACCATTTCTCTACTAAAATACAAAAAAAATTAGCCGGGCACGGTGGCGGGTGCCTGTAATCCCAGCTACTTGAGAAGCTGAGGCAAGAGAATTGCTTGAACCAAGGAGGCGGAGGTTGCTGTGAGCCAAGAAAGGGCCACTGCACTCCAGCCTGGTTGACAGAGCAAGACTGTGTCTGGGGCGGGGTGGGGGAGATGATTTTCTCTTTTCTTTTCTTTTCTTTTTTTTTTTTTTTCCTTTCTTTTCTTTTCTCTTTGGAGATGGAGTGCTGCTCTAAGGTTGGGAACACTTAACATGAAATCTACCTTCCTAACAAACCTTTACTTGTGCAATGCTCTAATATTAACAAGTCTTTAGTTGTGCAGTATTTAGTTGTGCAATACTATATATGTTTTGCTCACTGGTATATTCCCCAGTTCCTATAGGAACAGTTTTACAGCAGACCTGTAGAACTTAATCAGCGTACCCACTGAATAGCAACTCTTCGTTTCCCCATCTCCCCAGCCCCTGGCAACCACCATGCTACTTTCTGCATCTATATTTTTGAGTATTTTATATACCTCAGATAAGTGGTATCATGCATTATTTGTCCTGTGACTGGTTTCTTTCACTTAGCACCCTCTACGGTACTATTTCATTCTTTAGTTCTGAATCTTACTTACGATAAAGTGTCAGCTTGGGGTCCCTCTACCACATGTGTAGTATGAGTTTAGATCTCACATCTCTGAATGGTGCAGGACTAGGATCAGTTTCTTCCAGGTAACTTTTTCCACTCCTCGTCCCAAATGCAAGGCTTTCCCTTCAGCTAATAAGCTGAAGGTTTCTACTTCTCATTTCACGGATGGAGCAGTCCTTTTTGTTTCTTAATTTATGCTCAGTTCCATCTTGTTTTGGGCTGAGTACATGGCCTGTGGCCTAGACTCTTCTATAACTCCTAGGCATCTGATTCTGGTATTCCTGTGTATCATTTGGCTTCAGCTCTGGACTACTGTAATAGCCTTTTAAATGAGCTCCCCTGATTCCACTCTTGTACCCCTAATAATCCATTCCCAACACAGTGATCATTTATTTTATTTACATTTTAGTGCTTATGTTGTCAGCTTCATCTGGCACCATTCCTACCCTCTGATTACTCCGGCCATTTATTTCCCTAATGCCGTGTGTTCCTACTTACTTCAGGGTCTTTGTATTTGCTGTTCCCTCTGTCTGGAATGTTCTTCACCACCACCAGCCCTTCCCTTGTCATTACCTTCTCATCTTTGGGTTCTGATCTCAGTTATCACTTCCTGAGAGAAGTCTTTGCTGACTCCTCAGTTCATTTTTCAGGTTTCCCTGTCTCTGTGGATATCATAGCATCCTGAACTTTATTTTCATGGCATGTATCATAGTTTATCATTAGAATATAAACTGTCTGAGGGTAGAGACTTTGTCTTGGTTGTCACTGTATTTCCTGTGCTGAGAAGAGTCTTTATACAAGTAGATATTAAAAAGATGTTTGTTGAGTGGGTGCATGTATTTGAGCAGTTCCTCCATTAAACTGTAAGGTAGGAGAGTGCAGGACATTTCTGTTTTGCTCACTAGTAATATTCCCCAGTGCCTATTAGAGAATTTGGCATACTGTAAGTGCTCAATAAGGATTTACTGGCTGGCTGGGTGCTGTGGCTCATTCCTGTGATCCCAGAGGTTTGGGAGGTTAAGATGGGAAGACTGCTTGAAGCCAGAAATTTGAGACCAACCTGGGTAACAAGACCCTATCTCTACAAAAAATTTTAAAAAGCTAGCTGGTTATGGTAGTGCATGCCTATAGTCTTACCTACTTGGAAGGCTGAGGTGGGAAGATCACTTGAGCCTAGGAGTTTGAGGCTGCAGTGAGCTATGATGGTGTCATTGCATTCCAGCCTGGGTGACAGAGTGAGACT
>CAUYLZ010111172.1:0-26417 GCA_963573645.1 Pithecia hirsuta | reverse complement strand
CATTTTCTTTACCCACTCTACCATTGATGGGCATTTGAGTTGGTTCCAGCTTTTTGCTGTTGTGAATAGTGCTGCAATAACTTACATGTGCATGTGTCTTTATAGTAGAATGATTTATAATCCTTTGGGTATATACCCAGTAATGGGATTGCTCAATCAAATGGTATTTCTGGTTCTAGAGCCTTGAGGAATCACCACACTGTCTTCCACAATGGTTGAACTAATTTACACTCTTACTAACTGTGTGAAAGCATTCCTATTTCTCCACATCCTTTCCAGAATCTGTTTTTTCCTGACTTTTTAATGATAGCCATTTTAACTGGTGTTAGATGGTATCTCATTGTGGTTTTGATTTGCATTTCTCTAATGACCAGTTTTTCATATGTTTTTTGGCCACATAAATGTCTTCTTTTGAGAAGCGTCTGTTCACATCCTTTACCCAGTTTTTGATGGAGTTGTTTTTTCTTGTAAATTTGTTTAAGTTTGTTGTAGGTTCTGGATATTAGCTCTTTGTCAGATGAATAGATTGCAAAAATTATCTCATTCTGAAGGTTGCATGTTCACTCTGATGATGGTTTTTTTTTTTTTCTGTGCAGAAACTCTTTAGTTTAATTAGATACCATTTGTCAACTTTGGCTTCTGTTACTATTGCTTTTGGTATTTTAGTTGAAGTCATAGCCCATTCCTATGTCCTGAATGGTATTGCCTAGGTATTCTAGGGCTTTTATGGTTTTAGGTTTTAGGTTTATGTCTTTAATCCATCTTGAGTTAATTTTTGAATAAGGTGTAAGGGAGAGGTGCAGTTTCAGTTTTCTGCACGTGACTAGCCAGTTTTCCCAACACCATTTATTAAATAGGGAATCCTGTCTCCATTGCTTATTTTTGTCAGGTTTGTCAAAGATCAGACGGTTGTAGATGTGTGACATTATTTCTGAGGCCTCTGTTCTATTCATCTACATATCTGTTTTGGTACCAGTCGCATGCTATTTTGATTACTCTCGCCTTGTAATATAGTTTCAAGTCAGGTATTCAGCTTTGTTCTTTTTGAACAAATTTCAGAAAGATGCCTTCAGCTTTGTTCTTTTTGCTTAGGATTGTCCTGCCTATATAGGTCTTTTCTGGTTCCATATGAAATTTAAAGCTTTTTCTAAATCAGTGAAGAAAGTCAATGGTAGCTTGATGTGGTTAGCATTGAATCTATAAATTACTTTGGGCAGTATGGCCATTTTCATGATATTAATTCTTCCTATTCATGAGCACAATATTAGACAGACCAATGGGACAGAAAAGTAACAAGGACATCCAGGACTTGAACTCAGATCTGGACCAAGCAAAACTAATAGACATCTACAGAACTCTCCACCTCAAATCAACAGAGTATACATTTTTTTTTTCTCAGCACCACATCATACTTTTTCTAAAATTAATGACATAATTGGAAGTAAAAGACTCCTCAGCAAATGCAGAAGAACGGATATCATAACAAACAGTCTCTCAGACCACAGTGTAATCAAATTCGAACTCAGGATTAAGAAACTCACTCAAAACCTCAAAACTACATTTAAATTAAACAGCCTGCTCCTGAATGACTATTGGGTAAATAACAAAAGTAAAGCAGAAATAAGCAAATTCTTTGAAACCAATGAGAACAAGACACAATGTTCCAGAATCTCTGGGACACAGCAAAAGCAATGTTAAGAGGGAAATTTATAGTAGTAAAGGCCCACAGAAGAAAGTGGGAAAGATCTAAAATCAACACCATAACATCCCAATCGAAAGAACTAAAGAAGCAAGAGCAAACAAATTCAAAAGCTAGCAGAAGACAAGAATTAACTAAGGTCAGAGCAGAACTGAAGGAGATAGAGACATAAAAAACCCTTCAAAAAAATCAATGAATCTAGGAGCTGGGTTTTTGAAGAGATTGACTATACAGATAGACTGCTAGCCAGGCTAACAAAGAAGAAAAAAGAGGAGAATCGAATAGATATAATAAAAAATGATAAAGGGGATATCACCACTGATCCCACAGAAATACAGACTACCATCAAAAAATACTATAAACAGCTCTACACATTTTTATTCTTTCAAATTTAATACAATTTTTTTCATGACTCATGACATCTTTTATCTTCATGATTGTTCCATATAAGCACGAAAAAATGTACTTTGCTGTTGTTGGATGCAGTATTCTATAAATGGTAATTTGAATTTATATCCTTATAGTGAGCCACCGTCATAACTCAAGACCTATCACTCTTCTGCACAGTTGAAATAGTAGAATTGAATCAGGATAGGAAACACCATACCTTCACCTCTTCAGTCTATGATGGTAGCTCAAACATTTTTTGTTCTTCAAGAAATATAATCCTGTTTTATATTTAACAGAGAGAAGTTCTCATGGATTGAAGCAAAATTTTGATCCTTGGAGATTAAATCATTTTGAGTCAGTATCCAGTTTTGTCCTGTAGTCTCTTCTCCAATGTATAGTTCTTTCTGGTAAGCGGCTTTCAGCCTCTCTGGAAAATCTAGAGCAAAGTTTTGTAGTATATATTTTTCTTAAGGAAATTCTGACTTCTCATTGAGGAAACTTGCATTTGTAAACTGGATCAGGTCTTGGAAGTGGGGAAAAGTTCGTAACTTTCTGTTGTGGTGTTATCTCAGGTCACTTTTTCTGGTTGAAACTAATACAGAACAAATAAGAGCTCAGTGCCCTTGCAGCATCATTTAAACCCCCAGACCCAGAACTAACTGTACCATTCTCAGTTGTATGAGTTAAATAATTACCTTTTACTTCTTATGTCATTGTAATTTGTGTTATTATATCTTACATATGAAAGAATCATTATGCTTACTTCAAATAGAAATTAACAAGTGCAAATGTCCCAAATTGTATACACTGATTTCCACTTGAGTAGTTTCTCATGGGGACAATTGAATAGTTTCTCCAGGATCTATAGCAGTTAAGACTTAGATGTTCAATAATGAGTAATGATTTTCCTAAAAAACACTGAGCAGTTTAAATCCTAAGCACTGATATGACAGTATTAGAGCCTTTAGATAGAGCCATGTGGCCTTTGGGTAGAGCCAATTGTGAATGGGATTATACCGTGGTAAAAGGGACCCCAGAGAGCTCTTTCCTTCTTTCTATCATGTGAAGATACAAAGAGACGTCAGCGGTCTGCAGCCTAGGAGACAGCCCTCACCAGAATCTAATCATGCTGGCACCACAGACTCGAATTTCTATCCTCCAGAATGATGAGAAATAACTTTCTGCTGTTTACAACCCCTTCCAGTCCATCATATTCTGTTCTAGCAGCCCAAACTAGATACTGACTCCTCCCTTAAACTTTTTCTCTCTCTATCCCTTACACAAAGGGGAAAAAAACCCTCAGTTTTAATACTGCCAAAATCTTTGTCAACTATTTCACAGCAAATAACTTAGTCATAGAAATTTTTGTGGAAGGGGAGTGTTTAGAACAGGCCTAAGTGGGAAAATGTTTCAGCAGTTAGGTTCTCAATAATATACATCATTTGCACCAATTTGCTTTGTCTGCAAATAGAGTAACCTTGCTGGCAAGCATCTGTGAAGGCAATGAATCTAAATCTCCCTTCTTGTGACTTTGTTTTATCTGGAAAATCTTTTGAAAATCATTCTACAAAAGTCTTTCCTTGCACTGCTGTGATAGGAAAGAATTAAAAGAATCAAATAATTTTTATTTGTCATAGCCCCTCATCTGACCGGTAAAGAAATAAGAATCTTGAAATAAAAAATAATCTGAGTGTATGATTTTGTGTGAGAAAATTTTTATATATAGTTGAGAAATAGCTTCACAGGATCATTTGTTATGGTCAGATTCTTTCTATAAATGGCAATTCTGCTCAAGCGTTATGTTGACAAGGGCTTGTGTCACTAGTTTATGCCATTTCAGTCTGGATATATGGACAAAATTCTTAAATTAGATTTATTATGCTTACAGTAATTTGAGAAAGACTTTTACCACTTTTCTTCATAACATAAGATAAAAATATGTTATTTCAATTCATTCTACACCATTCATTGTTTAAAGATATAGTTTCATATTTGCTTTTAAGATAACCTTTAAGGAAGCATTTACAAACACTTCTCCATCATTTAATTTTTAGAAAACAATTTAGGATTCATCCTTTAACTTTTTCATCTTAAAACAAAGTCTTATTCTTTGTTGAAAAGCCTTTCTTTCTTGATAGAAATGTAATTTTAGTTTATCTACATTGACATTTGAATTTGTATGCATTCATTAAACATTCAGATTGTATAAATAATGCGATCTGTATTTTAACAAAGAAATCTTTCATGGATGAATAACTTCTTCACTTGGCATTATGACAGCTATTGAGAACTGGAAATTTCTGCATTAAGAAAATTGTCTGAAAATATCTTTGCCATAGGAAAGAATATAATGGTATAACTCTTTAAAGAACAGTTTTTAAATGTTTTTGATAATTCAGTAATTTTATAAATATAAAATACATAGCATATTTTACAACTCTTTGGGAAAATAGATTTATTAAAAATATATTTATCTGTGGCTAAAATATGTCATGTTCTACACATTTGCAATGTGTTACTCTCCTTTATTCCTAGCACAACTTCTATTACGCTCTAAAAAGACCCCTCTCCTTCTATCTTTTTAGTATCAGAGCACTGAACTCCTATTTGTACAGTAATTTATGCTGCAGTTTTCTTGACCTTTCTTTCCATGGTTTGTTGTTCAACCTGCTTAATCTACTTGTTTTCTTGACCAGTAAACATCACACACATTTCACCCTGGACCTGAGCATGCTGCATAACAACCTTCACTAATTTGTCACAGAAATCATGAATGCATTTTTTAACCACATTGGCATGTGAGAGAAAACAAAGTAGAATAGCTGTAAGCTTAAACTCTGTTTTATTGTTCTTTGAAAGTCTAAAAATTAGTAGAATACCTGCCACGTGTAGGTACACAATAAATATTTGCTGAATAAATAAGGAAGATAATGTGTATACAAGAAGAAAATCAGAAAAAGCAACCATAGGGAGTGTGACAGTACTGGATATAGAAAAAGAATATGGGAGCAAGATAAATCAAAGGGAGAAAAAAGAACAGGACCATGAAAAGCAGCCAGATGGATCTTACCACATGCCAGGACCACAGGGTAAGCAAGGACAAAGAGAGACATGCATAGCAATTATGAGAAGATTTGTTAGCTAGGATGTGCCATGGATTTGAATATATTCATACATTCATCATTAATTCAACATATATTTATTAAGCACCTACTGTATGTCAGGCACTGCTTTGGGATCTTGAGATACATCACTAAACAAGAGAGATAAAAAATCCTGCCCTCATGTAGCTTCTGTGTATATTTAAATGGTATATAATAATCCTCATAAATAAATAATTTAACCACTATAAAAAAGATGAAAAGTGTTATGAGGAAAATACAATTGTAAAATAGTCTAAGGGGGTCAGGTGTACCAACAGAGTGGTCCGGAAGGTACCATTGAGAATGCGAGGTCTGATTAGAGGAATGGATGGGAGTTAGTCAAGTGTACGATCTGGAGGAAGGTCAGTTTATGTAGAGGAAACTCTTAAAGCAAAGATCCTTAGGAAGAAGCTTTCCCGGGGTATGGGAGGAACAGCAAGGAAGACAGAAGGAGTAGAGCAGGGGGAACAAGGAGAAAAGTAGCAAGAGATTAGGTCAGGTTTAATGACGGGATTGGAGAGCGAAGAACAAACCATGAACCTTGTAAGGTATTTGGCTTTAACTCTGAGTGAGATGGAAAGCAATGGGAGGGGTTAGAGTAGCGGAGTAAGTTGTCTGTCATTTGTTTAAAAAGGATTCCCTTATTCGGTTCTTATAAATGACCCACAAAGCAATGTTTCAGTAAGAGTGGTGTTAGCTGCAAGTAACTCAGCTGAAATTGGATTTCACATTAAGGATTGATTTTTGTCAAGGATCGGAGGATCTGGAGGAAGATGGTTCTGAGGACGGTTTCGTGAATTAATAATGCTACGTCTGTGGGTGTTCATTCTGCTGGTCTTTCCATTCTACAAGGTGATAAAGTGGTTGCTATAAATCCAAGGATTATATCCTCATATAACTGTCCTCAAAGGCAAGAGCAAAGAAAGCTTCTCACTCTTGATCTTGCTCATGTTCTCTCTCTCTTACTGTCTTTTTCAAGGAGTGAAATCTTTTCCAGAAATCTCTATCATCTGTCCCGTGAGGTTTCTTTGAACTAAATGGATCACAAATCAAACAATAAGCCCATTACTAACTTACAAGTGGGAAGAAAATTAACAACAATCAAGAGATATCACTTGGTGTGGAACCTTGCTACCTAATACCTGAATAAAACTAGAATTGTGCTAAACAAGGATAAGAGGACTTGGCTGATGTGTAGGCAAGTGATAATGTCTTCCAGAGGTAGTGAATTTTGTGATTGTATTTGTAGGTGAGTAGAGATTTTATAAAGAGTCTTTGTAACTTTCCTCAGGTAATACAACTAGAATGGACAAATCAAGGATTAAACCCCAAGTCTGTCTGGATACAAGCTCGTACTTGTTTGTTAAATAAAGCTGACCCCTTTGTAACTATGCCACATTGCTACAGGGAATAGTTGTAGGGTAACCTTTGTCTTAATAGGAAATACTGTTAATTTATAACTGTTACATGAACTTTTCAATGCTTATTGAGAAGCATATTCTCTCTTTAAACAGAGGTCATATATAAAGCCGAATACTAGTTAGAAGTTGTAGGTAGGCAGAGTTTCTCATAGTAGTCTAGCTACAAACCACAGAACTCAGTTTAGCTAGTTGAATCAGAAACAGAATTTAATAAAAACGTATGGTTTGTATGCTTTCAAATTTGTTGAGGTGTACTTTATGTTCCAAAATGTGGTCTATCTTGGTGAATCATCCATGTGAGCTTGTGAAGAATGTGATTTTATTGTTTGAAGGAGTTCAGCTCGTTCCACAGAGCTTAGCTAGGTCCACAGAGGAATTAGCTGGCTAATGCTGGCTAATGAGATCACAAGTACTTAAATAAAGTCTGTTGTCTAATGTTCTTTAGATGGAGCTTAAAAGGGCAACATTTATGTTTCCACAGTGACTTTATTTTTTTTTTGTACTTCCAGTGCTGGCCAGATGTTTACTATCCTATTCATTTGATTGACAGCTTTCCTTGGTTAAATTTAGGTAGTCAGCGCGGTAGTGGACAACTCCTGAGAGCTATTTCTGTAAGGAGAACATTTATTTGTCTCTGATCTTGTTTATTATGTGAGCTATTATGTTTTAACAGTAAGTCAATAATGTTATTACTTTATTTCCCATACATATATGTTGTCTTATTCTAAATACTGAAAATAGTCTAATTTCCCAGATGTTAACATCTTATTTTTACCCTACCCCATATACCATTTTTCATATTGGGCCCCCTCTCTTTAGACTCTTCTGGAAGTAGAAAAACCCCAATAATCAAACCTATCCATTAATTGATTAGAAAAGTATTCTGAAGCTCTTGATTTAATGAGGTTTGGAAATTGTCTTAAACTTTATTCCTACTCTCTTCACCGTTCCATTATATGGGTGAATGTGACCTGAGGGTGGAACTGGCGGGAGCGCCATAAAATAAAGATGCCTAGTGGGCGACAACGGGGGTCAAAGCTTTTCACCCTGAATGAAATATTTTTGACAGTTTTTCTTATGAAAGAAGTTAATAATTTGAACAAGAGCTACAGTGACACTGTTGGCTTTTTTCACAGTATGTACAGTATTACTGAAATACGTAAATGGAAGAAGTCTATTTTAATAAGCTCTTTTTAAAGGTATGAATGTGCCCTTTTGATAGGAAGAATAAAAATAAAAGATAATTAGGTTGACTGCTATGAAAGAACTCACATTTTCACCCCGGGCTATAGTGAAACATTCTGCCCAAGTTACGCAGCTTGATCTATCCAAGAAAATTGCATTTATAGTATTCCTCGAGCAAGAAAGTTTAGAAAGTAATGTCATGACCTTAAACAAGAATTCTAAATCTATTAAGAGACTGTTTTAGTGTAAGAAGGTGATTTAGCAATGCATTTTAATAACATTATTAAATCTAATATATAAGAAAATTTGTACTTGGAATATGTTTTGAAACTTTTGAAAATAGGTAAAAGACTTAGATTTTAAATTAGAATATTAACATTTGAAGAAACACCAGTTTTTTTATCTTTCAAGATATTTGCCCCGTTGCACAATCTTTTCTCATGGATAGACATGCTTGGATGGGAAACCAGTCAAAACTTTGGGGAACAAAACATCACAGTAAATTTGTGTCTAGTTATGATGTGGCCATGATAGCCAAGTTGGTTGCCTGTGACCAGGGTCCTGTTCCATGTGTCAATTTGTTCTGATTAAAAATCTACTTTGTACTCTGGCACACCAGTTCCATTTCTATTTTCCAGTTCTTCAGGGGATGAGCTGTCTTGAAACAATAAATCTCCAAGTGATTGGATTCTGTTCTCAAATATCTGTCCCTTCTCCTGTTTGGTGGTGTGAAACTTCCACTGGTCTGCTTCTCATCTTTGCTTGGATAGAAAGCCTGGTTCTAGGAATCATTTTATATGTTTGCTTTCAGTACTCAGTTCGGTGTTATAAATGAGCCTGGATCCTACTATACTTAAGAGAGTCTTAATCATGAACAAAATTATCTTTTAAAAATGAATGGTAATTTCAATAAGTTGAGGTTTGAATCTACCTTTAGGGGACCCTTTTTATTTGTTTTGGGAAACGAAATGATACTCCCTGCAATAAAATATTAATAAATAAATAAAGAACCTACAACTTATGTGGTCCTCTCAGTTATATAAAGGTAAAGTAAATATCTTTCACTGAAACAGACATTTGAAGATAGACATGTTCAACATGTTAAGCTGCTTTGTGTTTATAGAGACATTAGCTGAGTACAGTTTCAGTAGTTTCACCTTTAAAGATTGTTTCTTTTAACAGTATATTTATTTTAAAAGTGTGGATTTAAAGTGTCCTATAACTTTATTACTTCCTTTTGCTCTTAAGAAGATAAGTTTTGTGTATTCTTACCGTATCGCTCAAAGTAGCTTGGGAAGAGAAACTACAAAGACTAAGGAAAGCGTAGTCTTGTTCTTCTCTTTAACTGTTAAGTAAAAAGAGAAACACTAAGAGGAATTGGCCGGCACTTTGTCATCTTAGTATAAACTATACTACTGTTCCCTAGATTTAGACTAACAAAAATACTTTGTTATTGATCCATTAAGCTCCACATAATTCCATTGTCTTACTGGAGCAATAAAGAAATACAATCTCCTTGTAGAGATAATCCTTTTCCCCTTAAATAAGTGACTATTTATTTTTACTTTATTTTATTTTTTATTTTTCTTTAGGATAATTTAAGTTCTGGGGTACATGTGCCAATCATGCAGGATTGTTACATAAGTATGCACATGCTATGGTGGTTTGCTGCATCCATACCCCCATCACCTACATTAGGTATTTTACATAATGTTATCCCTCCCCAATCCCCCCACCCCCTGATATCCCTCCCCTAGCCCCCCTGACCCCCCGACAGGCCCTGGTGTGTGATGTTCCCCTCCCTGTGTCCATGTGTTCTCATTGTTCAACACCCACTTGTGAGTGAGAACATGAGGTGTTTGGTTTTCACGTCCTTTGCTGGGACATGGATGAAGTTGGATCATTCTCAGCAAACTGACACAAGAGTACAAATGACTATTTCTGATGTCAGTCCTGGACAAAGATTGCTCCTAGGGCTGTGTTGCAGAACTAGGGAAGGGTTAGTGAAAGAGAGAAGCTAACATGGTCAGAAGTTGTTGCAGTTGCTGTCATTACTATAGGATACTCCTGCCCAAGAGCAGTGATATGTTACAGAAGTGATATTATAGGAGACAGGCCAAATAGCAGAGATTTTGAGGGCATTTAATTACATGAAACATTTGCTGGCAGAGGTAGTAGTAGTGAGGGAGCTAAAAATCTGGAAATCAAGATTATGGAGCCTGAATCAGTATAATTTGAATGTTTAATAAAAATATACCATTTCTTTGGAATTGCAACTAGTGATGCTAGAAATTTAAGCTCTAAACCATCTTTTTCTGGACTGATGACCTTGCTTTAGTCTTAGTTACAGACTTATGCCTCAATGTCAGAATCCCTCTTAAACCTATTGATAAGCTATTTGTTTTAATTAATCAAATAAAGTTTTACATTTTTCTCTAACTAGCAAGTGAAGTTTCAGGAAATTTTTAAGAATTCTAGTTATCTAGTTTGAGTTCATTTTCACATTTGAGGATCTTCTATGAGTGTGTCTATTTAAGAATATGGTGAAATGCTACTTCCTCTGTGAAATCTTCTATGCCCTCTGAAAATGCATTGTTTTTCTTTTAATGGTCCATATGTTTTTTTATTTTCATTTTTTTCTGAGAGACAGTGTATTGCTCTGTCACCCAGGCTGGGTGCATAGCTCACTGCAGCCTCAAAGTCTTGGGCTCCAGTGATCTTCCCTTCTCAGCTTCATGAGTAGCTGGGACTACAGATTTGTGCCACTATGCCCAGTTAATTATTTTATTTTACTTTTGTCTTTGCCTCTGAATGTGCTGGGATTCCAAGCTCACACCATCACATCCAGCTAATTTTTTATTTATTTATGTTTTTTTTTTGTAGAGATGGGGGTCTCACTATGATGCCCAGGGTAGTCTTGAACTCCTGGCCTCAAGTGACTTTGCAGCCCTGGCTTTTTAAAATGCTGGGATAACAGGTATGAGCCACAGTGCCTGGCCTCATATTATACCCTTTTTATACCTTTTTTATTAACTCAATTTTTATCAAATGCCATATTACTGCTATTATTGTGCATGTCCTCTATGTCCTATGGTACGATAACCTCAAGAACAGGAACTATAATTTCATTTGTTTCCTGATTTACTCAGCAAATATTAATTGCATGCTATGTTCTTGCTCTTCTTCCTCTTGCAATTAACACAATATAGAATATGCATACAGCCAGTGTCCAGCAAATGTTAGCGAAGAGCTAACAAAAGAGACTATCTTCATTTTCTCCAGCTCCCTGGAATAGCCTCTCTCAATATGCCCTTAATGATCAGAATGGAAATCAGTGGTGTTTCTTTGTGTGTGTGTATTTTCCTTAATTGAAAAAAAAAATCACTTTGAAAATATCAATTAGATGTGTAACTCATGCTTGGAAATTTGTTAATGTGGTATAAAAATCTTACAGGAACTACAGACAGCTATTCTGCTAATTAATACTTATGAGACTGAAGCAGAATATATTTATTTGTTCCTTTCAAAGAGACCCTAAAGTGACATGGCAAAATTTGCTGGTGATGCTTAGGAATACTAAAAATCAAATTAAAATGCATCTAATTAGCTGTCACCTTAGTGGCCGGTGGCTTTATTTGGAGGAAACACTGATGTACTTCTCAGTGCTCACAAAAATCTTGTTGACATTGAATAAACATTCAATTATTCACACAAAAAAATACACTGTCAGTGTCATACAGCTACCAACATTGCAAAGGAGACAGAAGAAAAAGAGAAACTAGGACACAATAGGATTTTAAAATCTTGTGTAAACTTGTCACAGGCGTTGACTTCCCCATATTTAACTCAAAAGTTTAGACTTTCCACAGTTTTAATTTCTTCTGCAAAGTATAAACAATTTATGGGTTGAAATAAAAGCCTTGGCCAATTATGTGTTTAAAATATTTCGTCTTTTCTAGGTTGTTAATTCCTTGAGAACGGGAATTGTGTCTTTCATCTCTGAAATCCTAATATCTATACCATCCCTGATAAATAGTAAATTTATACAATCCCTAAGATACAGTAAGTGCTTAATGAATATGCACTGAATGAAGTAATAATGTGATATTTCCTTATTGATGTCTTCATTCCAAACCTTTCTACCTGTAAAAATGTGAAACATTTCATTGCTTGTTTTTTTTTTTTAAATGTCTCCTGTAAAGTGAATTAGGGATAAACAACATGAAATGTTTTTGAATTGAAAATTGTGCCCAAGCTACATATAGTAAGATTATGATTGTATGAGTTTTTAAATATTATTTCTCTTTAGAAAAAATTTATCTGTATGTTGGTTGTGATTGAGAAAAGTGTTACAGGAAAGTCTTTGATCATTGGAAGTCCCACTGTGTGGAAAAGTATTGAATAATTGCCTAAAAAAAAACTACAAGAAATGACATTATTATATTTCCTCTGAAAACTAAGATAGTGTCAGTGCAGGGAGTCAACTAAAATTATTTAGCCGAGATATTTATGCTGGGGGAAGATATAGTATGCAGGGAAGAAAAAGCATAACAGTCTGCAATAGAAAAAGAGCGTTGTAAAAGCAGGGAGCCTACACTGCAGAGAAGGCAAGTTGACTCCCATTGTAGAGGGCAACGTAATGGCTTTTGGTTGAAAGACCTATAGTTCAGCTTTCATCTTTTCCCTAATAATGAGTCCATGTTTTTGAATATATGAAAGTATGGGAGTCCCTGAGATAGGGCCGCTTCCTGAATTCTGGAGTCCTTTAAGAAGTACTCCTAATCCCATTGAAAGGGTAGAAAGATAAGTCTTTTTTCTTCTCTCCCATGGAGTTATTATTAATTGTGGAAAATATAAAACTAGTGTGCTAAAGGTGGCTGATACTAGCCTAGGAGGGCCATTTGTGCATTTCTTTGTGGTTGTACGGTCAATGCTATGATACTGAAATTGGCCAGGGTGGGAGGTTTTACATAATAAAAAATGACAAATGCTATAAGTTAGAATTGTGGCTTTTTTTTTCTAGTTTAGCAGAACACTATTGAAAAAGATATAGAAACTTAATTTGAGCTTTGAAATTAAAACTAATTATTCAGGAGATCTCTTATCAATTTTCTGAACTCCTCCTTTTTCTGTCCATCCTGGTTCCTCTGTGTGAGCAGTATAAAATCCACTCACCTCAGTATAACATACAAAGCCCACCAGGCTCTTGTCACTACTTATTTCCCCAACTGCTAGAGCCACATATACAAGGAGTCTGTGTTTTTTGCTTTTGTAAACTTCTGCACCTGTTGGTCTCTCTGCTTAGAATAACTTTCTCTCATGTTTGTGTTTCACCAAATCCTACTCATTCATTAAAACTCAGATCCTGTATCTGTGATTCCTTAGAATAACTTTTTCTTGACCTCCCCTAACTACCACCATTAGCGAAATTAAGCATACTGCTTGTAGTCCCATTGATATTCTGATTACTTTTATTATAGTATATTTCTGACATGAAGTCAGTACTCGTTTTTAATTGCTGCTGTAACAAATTATTACAGATTGCATGGCTTAAAATAGCAAAAATTTATTTTTTTAGTCCTGGAGAACAGAAATTTCAAATGAGTTTCATTGGGCTAAAGTCTAGGTATTGATGGGTGGGGCTCTGTTCCTTTCCAGAGGGTCTAGGAGAGAATCTGCTTCCTTGCTTTTTCCAGCTTCTAGTATGCCCAGACGCTTTGCCTTATTGCTGCTTTTCATCTTAAAAGTCAGTAATGACTGGCCAGTCTTTCTTGCATCACATTATCCCAACACTGACTGTTCTGCTTCCCTCTTCCAGATTTAAGACTCTTGTTTTTACATCTGGCCCACCTAGATAATCTATGGCAATCTCCCTATTTAAGATAAACTGATTAGCAACTTTAATTCCATTAGTTATCTTAATTTTCCTTTGTCAGGTAATATTATATATTTACAAATTCTAGGAATTAGGACATGAAGCTCTCTGGGAGATATTTCTTTTTTTGCCTGTCATAGGGTCATAAATATTATTTAACCTGCGTGTATATAGTCCCAGTTTTTGGGACTGCATAAATCCTCCATAAATAATTTTTCAATAAATTAGTAATTATAAATCATCAAGAAGTTTTTCACATAATCTTGCAAGTTTAGAATTAGGAACAACATTAAAATTTAGCTCTTTCACGTTTATTGGGCTGTAGTAGGAGTTTAAAAAGCTTATTGATTATGTATCTTTGCATAAATTTTGGTACATAAAAAGTTATTGACTACATCACAAATTACGGCAATATATTTAGAAGTGCTCAATATTTATTAAAATTCATTGGACAAATCTTCATAAACCACTATTTAAACATCCTCATGAACTGCAAGTATTTTTGAATATTTCAGGAATCCACTACAGTTTTTTAAGCATCAGCATAAATGTACCAATCTCTAAACAGAAATCAGACTTTTTAAAAGCATAGCATAAACAATAATTTATAATTGATTGTTTTCCTTGCTAACATATAAATAAAAAATAATGTCATGTTTGAATAAGCAGAAAACTCTGTGAGACCCTTTGAAGTAAGAAATCAAAGACTATTTTTCACAATGATATATGGATCAACAGTTTAGTTTGAGCTGATTTCAGCAAGGTAGTCAGGAGGTCACTGCAAAATTAAAAAAAAAATCTTGCCCAATGGTCAGGTAACAATATGTGTTCTACCTGTAACATCTACATGACATATAGAAAGCATACAGAAAGGTAACATTTTTATATTTGAGTAAACTTTTACTCAACAAGGTTTGCTGCTTAACTCCATAGCTCTCCATAACTATGCTTCGATTTTATGGAATGCGTATTGGAAAAGTTGGTTGTAGTTTAAATATATGCATGAAGGCAACTTAAAATCAGAGTGTTGCTATTCAAAAAGGCTTTTTACACAGCATTTTAACATTTTCAAATTATATTATACAATACTAATGTATTGATTTCAATAATGTCTGCAGTAGGATTCAGGGGAGACAAATTAAAAGAGGACATAAAAATTCAAAGGAACTTACTATTTACAAAGGCATGAAATTCTCCTGTCAGCAAAATCAATCAATTATATTATTAACAAATATAGATGCCCCACTGTGCCATACACAAAGGAAATTTGGGATAAGTAATGAGTAACCTACCAATAGCCATCCCAGGTGATGATAAATAATTTCTTTTGATTATAATTTTTAGATTATATTGAAGTTACTGATTTTATAAAAATTCATTTTTCTTATGGAAACATTTAGTCTCTTTATGTCCTTAAGTGTATGTCAGCCAGTGGATAATTTCTGGGCTATTCTTTATCTTACCTTGATTAAAGTAACTTGAGATACTATTACATTTACCTAAATATATAGTAGGCTTCCTCATCTCTTAGGTATTAGAATCTGTGAAAAGCTGTCTCTTCTCACTTACGTAATCTGACTTTTTTTACCAGTAATTTTTTCTTGTTTGTCTATCCAGCTTATCATCATGATTGTTCATATTAAGTGAAAACTATGCAAAGTTCTGCGCTACACTGTGTGAAGAAAGATCAGCAGAAATGATCTAGCACTCTCACTTGTAAAATCTTCCCAGTTCTGGTACAGAATTCCTGTTTGTGTAAATTCGTTCTTTATTCCTTTGGCTTTCATGCTTGTAGAATTGCTTATGCAAATTACAGATTATGGGCAGGCTTTTTGATCACAGACAATATAATGAATCAGGAATTCATGAATGTGAAACTCTGGATAAGTTATTGAACTTGGAGCTTCAATTTAGGAAAAAGATGATTATATAGTAAGTCCTTGTTAAGTTAATAGGTTCTTGGAAATTGCAACTTTTAAGAGAAAGAATGTACAGTTCTTCGAATAACATACTTTCCTTCAATGTTGTTTTCTATTATAACGTTGATGAGAAAAAAAAGATCATTTTGTTATATGTAGTTTTCCTTAAAGTCACGGTTTCCAAAAATCTACTGACAAAGTTAAGTGAGAATTTACATATATCAATTTTCTTGTAAGATTAAATGAAATTAAGTAAAATATTTAGAACAATTTCAGTACCTTCTAGTGATAAAAAATATTGATTATACATTCCTCTCTGTAATGATTGAAAAGTGTAATAGTGGGGAATAAGATCAATTTTGAAGCAAAGTCAAGGGTAAGTCCATGAAGGAAAGTCAAGTATTAAAATAACTGTTGTAAAAGGCAAGAGTATGAAGCTCCATTTCTACTATTGTCCTCAAAGTTAGGAAGAGAATACCCTGAAGACAAAGGTTAACAGTCATGTTACAAAGAGAAAGCCTCAAATATTTTAATCCAGTATGCTGTACACAAAGGAAATTTGGGATAATTAATGACTAATCCACCAATAGCCAACCCAGGAAATAATAATTTCTTTCCATTATAATTCTTAAATAAGATTAAATAAGCTGATTTTATAAAAATTCATTTTTCTTATGGAAACATTTAGTCTCTTTATGTCCTTAAGTGTAACCATAAAATAAGTAGCAGTTTATTTCTATGATAGCTTTTTCTTTTATAGAAAGGTGGTATGTGGTCAATTTTTGATCGCTTATGTGGAATGAGTCCCATATCATTTTGTTTTTAATAACTCAATTAACTCTTTGGGTGAATACCCAGCCGTACATAGCTTAAAGTTGTGGCTAATGTTCCAGATAAATCTCACTTGTTTTATGTTTATGTTTCAAGACATAGATTGGGTATTAACCATCTAATTAAAAGCTCTATTTATTGAGCACCTCCTATGGGTAAGATATTGTACTAGATGAGAAATATATGTTATATTCGTCAGGGTTTTCTAGAGGTACAGAACCAATAGGATATATGTATATATAAAAGGGAGTTTGTTAAGGAGAATTGCCTCATATGATCACAAAGTGAAGTCCCACCATTGGCCATCTGTGAGTTGAGGAGCTAGGAATCCAGTAGTGGTTCAGTCTGAGTCCCAAAACTCCAAAATTAGGGAAGCTGACAGTGTAGTCTTCAGTCTGTGGCCCAAGGCCTAAGAGCCCCTGGCAAACCACTGGTATAGGCCCAAGAGTCCAAGAGCTGAAGAACTTGGAGTCGGATGTTTGAGGGCAGGAAGCATCCTGCACAGGAGAAAGATGGAGGCCAGAAATTTCAGCAAGTCAGATTCTTTCACTTTCTTCTCTCTGCTTTTTCTAGCTGTGCTAATAGCAGATTGAATGGTTCCCACTCACATTGTGGATGGGTCTTCCTCTCCCAGTCCACTGACTCAAATGTTAATCTATCTGGCAACACCCAGATATGCCCAGAAACAATACTTTGCATCCTCCAAACCAATCAAATTGACACTTAATATTAAGCATCATATATGTGTGTGTATATATATGTATATATATATAATTTCATTTAATGCTTATACAAGATTACTAAATGCATAATGTTATAATTTAATAACAGATGAAGAAACAGGCTCAGAAAGGTTTAAGTAACCTGTTCAAAGAAGTCACACAGCTGGAATATATTGTCACTGAAGTTCCAAAGCTGGATTATCTGATTCTGTGTGGAAGCTATGGCACAGTGTCACTGCCTATGTTAGCCTAGACCCTAGAATATTTGGAAAAGAGTTATTAAAATCTTGTTAATGTGGTTTTACACTGTCAAGTGTTAAGCTGGAACTAAGTTTCCCAGAATTTTCTTTTCTGGGCAGTTCTGTGGTGAGGACACCAGCTCTTGCATACAACCCACATTAATGAGATTGGAGAGTATGAAAGGCAAATACAATTTCTGTTTGGCCTTGTGGGTTGCAATTTTTTCATGAGGTTGCCAGATTGTTCTGGTTTTCCCTTGGTTCACATTTGTTTTTCTCCCTTTCTCTTGGCTCTGCTGTTCTACTGTGCCTCTACAGTCACTTTCTGACTGGAAATAAACAACCTTTTACAGAGTTCCCCTGTAACCATGATTGGACAAGATCTAATCTCTATAATAAATCATATATTCTACCACACAGCTAGCGGTTCTGCTTGCCTGATGGAACTATGACTGCCACACTTGTGAAATGTCTTGCAGTGGTCATGGTTGACAGATTATTTCTGGAACATTCTGACTGTGTATCTTTGAAGCAAACTATACCCTATCTTTGTTTTGTTACAAGTTCAAAGTTCAAGAAAATGATTGTTTCCCTTGCTCAAAAGTGAATGATTTCAAAAGCTAAGATAATCTCTCTAAAGCTCATTCGATTGAACAAGTACATCAAATATATTAGAGCCATGGTATGATTTACATGCTGAAATGTATGTTCATGAGGTCAAAATACCAGCTGGCATTACTCCTTGACTCTTGACTATGAATCTTGTGTAAGTCATCCAAATTCATTTGTATAGGATCAGTTCTAATCTTTATTATTGAGTGTTTTTTGCTTTGTATTAATTAAGGTGATTGGCTTGTAATTACTCCATTTACTTACCTTCCTACTTAGCTTCAACATAACGAAAAGTTACCCTGCCTTTACTACTACAAGAAATGTATTAAATCCACATCTAAGTTGACTTTAAAATATTTAAAATCCATGTGATAATTCAATATGTACTTTTTCCCCTCTGGATTACACAGAAATAGTTTAATTTAGCATTTGTGATTTTTTTGATTATACATGCACATGGATTTTCACAACATCAGGCAACAGATCTAATTAGAATGCCCCACTATGTGACAAGAAATTAAGAAATAGCACTGGAATGCATCTAACAGGTGTTTCTCTTTCCACTATTTTTATCCTTTAATTTTCACAAGTCCTTCTTTTTGTGAAGAAATTGATACATAACTCTGACAACAGAGGGCTGTTAACCTGATAGTAATCATAACTGGTAAAGGGGTTAGAAATATAACAGCTCCATTTGTGTTCTGTTTACTGTTTAGAACTCTCCCTTGTGCATTAACTTAATACTTATAAGAAACCTATGAGTAAGCTCATATTTTTAACCTTATTTAAAATAAGAGGAAATTGAGACTCAATGACTTTAAAGGTGAAATCACAGAGCAAAGAAATGTTGAGCCAAGATTTGAACTGTTGTCTCCCGACTCCATACTTAGTGCTCTTTTCTCAACACATCAAATTTTGACATATTTAGTTTTAAAAACAAGTGTTTAAAAATTTTAAATGAGAAGCAAATGATATAATGGAAAGAGCATATATTTTAGAGATTTCTCTCTTTTTAAATCAAGTATCTGTGATCTTAACCAAGGCCCTGTGACCTTGCTTGAGTCACTTAATTTTCCTGATGCACACTTTCTGATTTACAAATTAATTATAACATTTACCTTCCAATTTTATAGTGAAAAAGCTCTCCCAGCATATTTTGTAGTATAGAATCGTTGCTTATTAATTTTGTAGATATTAAAATATGATTATTAGTATCTTAACAAATATTTGTTTTATTTTGAGTTGTTCTAAGAAGTTTGAATCTCTTAGCAATTACATTTTTAAGGTTATTTTCATTTTTAAAGGTACGTCTTTAACATTACAGGGCAGTGGCTCTCAAATTTTAGCATGTATTAGAATCAACTAGAGGGCTTGTTAAAACACAGATTGTTGCAAGATTAGAATTTGCCATTAAGTATCTGTAAGGCAGACTCTAAGAATTTTCACTTCTACTAAGTTCTTCATCAGTATAGATGCTCTGGATCAAGGACCACATTTTGAGAATTGTTGTTACAGAATATATCTCAAAGAAAATAAAATATGACAAAAGATAACTTAAAAAAATGCACATGCAAACAAAAGGCGCCAGACTGAATATGCGGTCTCACGTTACTGCCCAGGTTGGAGTGCAGTAGCATTATCATTAGCTCACTACAACCTCAAACTCTTGGGCTCTACTGATCCTTCTGCTTCAGACTCCTGAGTAGCTGGGACTACAGTTGTGTGCCACTGTGCCTGGCAAATTTTTTTCATAATTAAAATTTTTTAAAAATGAGGTCTCACTGTGTTGCCCAGGTTGGTCTCCATCTCCTGTCCTCAAATGATCCTCCTATCTCAGCCTCCCAAAGTGCTGGGAGTACAAGTATGCCCCACTGTGCCTGGACTGAGTATGCATTTTTAATATATTTTCTATTTTAGAACTGTCTTAGATTTTCAGAAATATTGAGAATATAGTACGGAATCATTATATACCTCACAAAACTACTTCTATTGTTAACATTTATTCCAGTATGATACATTGTTACAATTAATAAAGCAATGTTGATACATTTCTATTAACTAAGGTCTATAGTTTGTTTAGCTTTTCTTAGTTTTTAGCAAATATCCTTTTTAGCATGCCATATTTGTTTGTTTTTGTTTTTTAATATCTCCTTTTGTTGTTTGTATGTTTGTTTTTTAAGCATTTTCTTACTTTTGGCACTAAAAGTTGTTCCAGACTCATCTTGTATTATTCTCCCCTTATCCTAGGATAAGCCATGTCTCTAAAGATCCCCGGCTATTTTACTGGAGAATGGCATTAGAACCAAAATCTGAGGTGTACTTATTGTGACTGAGGAGTCATTTATTTTAGGGAAGCTTATCTGACATAACAAATATATACATATATATGTGATATATGTGTGTATATGTATATGTATATGTATCAGTCCAAGCTGTGATATGCATACACAGAAGCTAGCATGTATGTGTATGTGTATATATGTATATACTCATATATGTGTGTGTATGCGTATATATATATATATACACACACATATATGTATATATATGCATACACACATATATGTGATATATATGTCACATACATATAGATACACAGTCTATGGTATTTCATTTATTTCATTATATTGGCCCAAGCTATGATATGCATACACAGAGGCTGTGATATATATATACATATACATATGTGTATATATATATATATATATCACATATCTATGTATGTGTGTGTGTGTGTGTATGTGTGTGTATATATATATATATATATCACAGCCTCTGTGTATGCATATCATAGCTTGGGACGATATAATGAAATAAACGAAATACCATACACTGCGTGGCTTGAAAAGAGAAATGTATTCACTCACAATTTTGGAGGATGAAAGCCTGAGATCAGAGTGACAGCATGTTTGAATTCTGGTGAGGGCTCTCCTTGTATCTTGCAGATGTCTGGCTACCTTCCCCCATGTCCTAACATGGTCATTATTCACTGTGTGCACTTAGAGATATCTCTGTCTCTTTAACTTCTTACAGGACTACTAATTCCAACTATGAGAACCCCACTTTTGTGATCTAATCTAACCTAATTATTTCTCAAGAGCATAACATCATGGCTTGGGGTTTCCACATATAAATTGAGGGGGTACAAGCATTCAGCCCATAGCAGCTACCCCTGATGGAATGAATACTACAGGTGTGAGATAATGGTGGAGTGGACATGAGGTTGGATTAGAATGAATTTATTGATGTGGGCTCACTAATTACGGATTCTGCATTTAATGTTGGAACTTGGCAATTAAAAATGGCTCTAACAATTAGTTTGGTTGATTGGTTGGTTGAAATATGGACCAAAAGGTGGTCCACAATGCATGAGTTAGAAATGCAGGACCTGCTTTAGTTTAGTGTAGAGAAAGGGATTCAAAGGCTCAGGGAGATTAGAATATTAGATACAATTTGCAGTTAAAACTTACACTCGATGGGTCCAGAAGACATACGTGTCACCACTGCTATCAGAAATAAATCTGTGAGGAGAGACCTGACCTCCTTGAAGAACTCTGTGATCACTCTTCCCCATAGGTAGACCTTAGAGTGGGGATATGGTCACTGATTTGGAAAACCTAAATGCAATGGAGTGATTGGACCCTAGGGTGAAATGGGTTAAATGACACTTGTTCAAGTGACAATATGTTTCTGTAATAGCAGAGTCAAAGTGGTACTATCAGTATAATTTGATTCAAGCCTACTTATGACCTTGGCTAATTGATCATGGTATTCTTATATGTGAAATATTAAAAAAAATAATATTAACATAGGTTTTTGCTTGTTGATTTAAGTTCTTTATAGACTCTGGATATTAGACCTTTGTTGGATGCATAGTTTGCATATATTTTCTTCCATCCTGTAGGTTGTCTGTTTACTCTGTTGATAGTTTCTTTTGCTACGTATAAGCTCTTTAGATCAATTAGGTTCTAATTGTCAATTTTTTTTGTTACTATTGGATTTGTTTTTGAAGACTTAGTCATAAATTCTTTGCCTAGGCCAACGTCTGAAAGAGTATTTCCTAGGTTTTTCTTCTATGATTTTCATAGTTTCAGGTCTTACATTTAAGTCTTTAATCTATCTTGAGTGAGTTGTTGTGTATGATGAGAGGTAGTAGTCCAGTTTTATTCTACTGCACGTGGTTAGCCAGTTTTCCAACACCATATAGGGAAGAGGGTATCCTTTACCAATTATTTATTTTTGTCAAATTCATTAAAGATCAGTTGGTTGTATATGTGCAGTTTTATATTTGAGTTCTCTATTCTGTTCCATCGAGCTATGTGTCTGTTTTTGTACCAATATTGTGCTATTTTGGTTATTGTAGGCTTGTAGTATGATTTGAAGTTGGGTAATGTGATACCTCCAGCTTTGTTCTTTTTGATTAGGATTGCTTTGGCTAGTTGGGCTCTTTTTCAGTTCCATGTGAATTTTAAACTAGTTTTTCTAATTCTGTGAAAAATGATGTTGGTAATTTGATAGGAATAGTACTGAATGTGTAGATTACTTTGGGCAGTATAGCCGTTTTTATAATATTGACTCATTCAATCGATGAGAATGGAATGCTTTTCCATTTGTTTGTGTCATCTATTATTTCTTTCAGCAGTGTTTTGAAGTTCTCCTTGTAGAGATCTTTCACCTCCTTGGTTAGATATATTCCTATCTTTCTGTAGCTATTGTAAATGGGATCGCATTCTTGATTTTGTTCTCAGCTTGAGTGGTGTAGGTAATGGGGATCTTGATTACTTTTTTTCCCCCTCAAGATATCACACTGGTTTGTTACATTAATGATATTCTGCTGACTGAATCCAGTGAACAAGAAGTGATAACTGCTCTAGGATTATCTGTAAGATATTTACATATCAGGAATAGGAAGTAAATATGATAAATTCAGATGCTTTCTACCTCAGTGAATTCTCTAGTTGTCCAGTGGTATAGGCCATGCCAAAATATCACTTCTAAGGTAAAGACAATTTTTTACATCTGTCCACCCACCAAGAAAGAGATACAACTCCTAGTGGGCGTCTTTAAATTTTGGCAGCAACATACTCCTCATTTGGATGTATTATTTTGGCTCATTTACCAAATGACCCAGAAAGCTGCTAGTTTTGGGATAAGCAAAGGCTCTCCAATAGGTCCATGCTGCTGTGCAAGCCACTCTACCACTTGTCCAGTGGATATAGCAGATCCAATGGTGCCCAAAGATTCAGTAGCAGATAGGGTTGTTGTTATGGCCTTTGGCAGGCCCCTATAAGTGAACTGCAGTGTAGGCCTTTAATATTTTGGTGTAAGCCCAGCCATTCTCTGCAGATACGTACTCCCTTTTTGAGGATCTAAGCCTTAGTAGAAACTGAACACTTAACTAGGGGCCATGAAGTTCTCATCTGACCTGAGCTGCTCATCATGAATTTGACATTATTCTGACCAACAAGCTGTAAAGTTCAGCATGAACAGCAGCAAATAGAAGTGATACGTATGTGATCAGGCTGGATCAGGCCCTGAAGGCACAAGTAAGTTGCATGAAAGAGTGACCCAAATACCTATGGTTGAACACTTCACCTACACAGCCTTTTGGTCTCCCAACCTTCACCTACAGCCTCCTGGCGAAGTCCAAGTGACACCTGACTATATATAAAGCAGTTACAGAAACAATAACTTCTTCTCTTAATATTGTGTGTGTGTGTGTGTGTGTGTGTGTAGCAAATATCTCTGTTTTTCTCTTATTTCCTTCTCATGTAACATAAGATGTATTAACTTTATGTTTTAGTATTTAAGTATTGTTAATTTTACATCACAGGGTTTAAGTTATCAAGGAGAAGAGTAAACATAACTCAGAGATCTTTCCTTTTCTTCCAGGTAAGGGGTTAGTGTGCTTTTGTTGTATGGGGGTTACTTATTTAAAGACAGGTGGAATTATGACCTTGTTACTGTCTATATTTGGAGATTAAGTATAGCTTAAAGAAATTCATATTGGTGCCAAGTTGACAAAGAGTGGACTTGCGATAGTTAATTTTTGTGTCAACTTGGCTGTCATCAGGTATCTGGATATTTGATTAAATATTATTCTGCCTGTGCTTGTGAGAGTACTTCTCAAAGAGATTAACAGTTGATACAGTAGGCTGAGAAAAACATATTGCCTTCCCAGTGTGAGTAGCTCTCATTCAATCGGCTGTTCTACGCATGGAGCAAAAACGCTGAAGAAATGAGAATTTGCTCTCTGCCTGTTTTTGATCTGGCACATGAGTCTTCTCTTGTCTTTGGACTCAGACCCAGACTGAAATTTTCACCATTGACTCTCCTGTTTCTTAGGCCTTTGGACTGGAACTGGACCTTATATAATTGTTTTTCTGCTTCTCAAGTCTTCAGACTCATGCTTGAACTACACAGATCCTGGATCTCCAGGTTGCTGACTACAGAACTTGGGACTTTCAGGCTCTGTAACCATGTGAGCCAGTTTCCTGTAATAAATCTTTTTATGTCTCTGTCTCTCTCTACATACATACATATATATATATATATATATATATATATACATATATATACACACACACACACACACACACACACACACGTATACTAACACATATACATATAAAATATGTGCACACACATACGTGCATATGCACACATCTTATTGGCTGTGATTCTCTGGAGAACCCTAATACAATGCATATATTTATAAATATTACTATTTGTAACCATCTATATTTAAATTAAGCTAGACATGAATCCATACGGTTATCTTAACTATAACTTTTATAACATGGATAATTCTAACTTCCTCATTTTGCTTATCTGTGAACTTCCACTCCAACATTGAAAAACCTGACTTCGTCCTTCTGCCATCCATTTACTTAATTGTTCTAATCTAGTATACAGGGATAGCAGTATCAGACTTGTTAACCTGTATATATTTGGAAAACAGCTTTATCAAGAACAAAATGGAGATGTGCAGATCCTTTTGTCTTTTGTTTTACTGAATTTGTCATTTCCAAAGTTGCTTACATAAGTAGCTTTCTCTCGCATCTCTCCCATTGAACTTGTTCCATACATTTGTAGTACAGTTAGATTCTCTTGTCACATTCTGCATTTCTTCAGATTCTCCCAAATTCTGATCTTTTTTCAATTTGCATACAGTATGATTAGTTCTTTGTGCTATATAAAGAGCTATGGGTTTTGAAACATGAATGTCTTGTATCTACCATCATTGTATCATACGGAGTAATTTTTCTGTTATAAAAATCACTTGTGCTCCGCTTATTTCTTCCAACTGCCTCCCCTTTGTCTCTGGCAAGTACTGGACATTTTTCTGTCCCATATAATTTTACTTTTTCTAGAATCTCATATAATTGGAATTATACAATATGTAATTTTTCTCTATTGACTTTGTTCACTCCACAAAATGCATGTAAGTTTACTCAGTTTTTTTAAAAGACTGGATAGCTTATGTATTTTCATTGATGAATAATTTCCATTGTATGAATGTACCCTAGTTTGTTTATTCATTCACCTATTGAAGGACATCTTGGTTGCTTCCAGTTTTGATTTATTATTAGTAAAACTTCTATAAACATTCAGATGTGAACATAGGTTTTTCAAACCAATTGGATAAATAAGTAGAATAATTGCTGGATCTGAATTTTATAAGATACATGTTTAGACTGGCGATTGTCTTCCAAAGTGGCTGTCACATTTTTCATTCCCACCAGCAATGAATTCACATTCCTGTATCTCTGCATCTTCTCTAATATTTGGTACTAATGTTAATTTTACCACTCTAGAAGGTGTGTAGTTGTAACTCATTGTTGTTTTTATTTTCAATTTCTTAATGAGAAAAGATGATGAACATATCTTCACATGTTTATATGCTATTTGTATGTTTATTTGGTGAGGTGTCTGTTTAGATAGTTGCTCATTTTTAATTGGATATTTGCTTTTTTATTGTTGAGTTTTAAATAGTTTTGCCTATTATGGACACAAGTCCTTTATAAGTTATGTGTTCAAAATTTCTGTGCTGAAATCCTAACCATTAAGCTGTTGGTATTAGGAAGTGAGGGCTTTGGGAAGTCATTAGGTCATAAGGGTGGAAGTTTCATAAATAGGATTAGTGCTTTTACTAAAAGAGAGGCCCTAAAAAGCTCCAGTACTCCTCTCACTATGTGAGGGTACACCTAGAATGTACCTTCTATAAAAATGAGATCTCGGCCGGGCGCGGTGGCTCACGCCTGTAATCCCAGCACTTTGGGAGGCCGAGGTGGGCGGATCACGAGGTCAAGATATCGAGACCATCCTGGCCAACATTGTGAAACCCCATCTCTACCAAAAATACAAAAAAATTAGCTGGG
>CAUYLZ010111168.1:0-16821 GCA_963573645.1 Pithecia hirsuta | reverse complement strand
CCCGAGTTCTAGCAATTCTCCCGCCTCAGCCTCCCAAGTAACCACCACGTCCGGCTAATTTTTGTATTTTTAGTAGAGACAGGGTTTCACCATGTTGGCCAGTCCGGTCTCGAACTCCTGACCTCAGGTGATCCACCTGCCTCAGCCCCCCAAAGTGCTGGGATTACAGGTGTGAGCCACCACACCTGGCCCTTGTTGATGTTATTATGAAAGTATTTGAATTTGTTTAATTTCCAGTTGTTCATTGCTCCGATCTTTCAGTCCAGCCTTTCACTAGATTGTTTTCTAAGTCCTACCACTTTCTCAGGTCCTATGTCAGTTCTGCGTCTGGTTTTCTTTCATTTGGAACACTGCAATGTCTGATGGGAATTAGAGATGAGAGTTTCGTAGAAGTAGAGGATGGCTGAGGTTTGCGTCCTGGATGACCGGAGGTTCTCTGGCTCACAGTTTGACAGGTTTCATTTATATTGTGCCACTAACAATGCTAATTGTTAGTGGTATGACTCACAGTCCCTGCCTCAAGGAGCCACAGCACAGTAGGGACCAAGTGAAAAGTGATCTGGTAAGGTACGCAAAGTACGGGTTTCCATGGGAACACAGAACAGGGGGTCCCAAGCCCAGCTTTTGAGGGGACTGTCAGAGACTACTACCAGGAGAAGAAGGTGATTATGCTGACTCTAAAGGAAGAGTCAGCTTTAGACACATTGTAGAGTCCAGCCCAACCCTGGTGGGTGACTGGCTGGCCACCTTAATACACCAAACATGAAGTCTCCCAAATATGCAGATAAAAACTCCAACAGCTGGCCTGCATGTGAGAGGCTCTTCCATAACTCTGACCAAGACCCCGCAGACGGTCAGGATACAAATATTTCTGGTCCAGCAGAAGGCAGCTGTGAGTTCTCCCAGGTACCTATTAGAAAAGCAAAAACCCTGAGACGGTTGTGTCTAACCTCAGAGTAAAGTATCCTCTTGGCACCGAAGACGTTGTGGATGCATTAAAAAGAAGTGGATTGCTAGTGGTCTGTCCACCTCCCCCATCCCTGCTACATGTTCTTTCAAGATTCTGAAGGCTGGAAAAAGTTGATCTAAGCTGTCTAGCCGAGGCTGCCTCCTCTACAAACCACACAATTTTCTGTCTTCAAAGGAAATCAGCATTTTTTTTTTTTTGGCCTGTACTCAGTCCTGCTTAAAGTTTCAATGACTGGAAATTTCTGAGACCCCAAACAAGTCTGTTTCATTCACTGGCCCGAGCTTATTCAGGATGCTTGTAATGCTCATCTGCTTCTTTCTCTCTACTTTTCAGCATCCCTTTCTCCTTTTAGTAACAGTATCCAGATTTCCCCCATCAGGGAAACAGTTTCTCTCCCTGATCATCAGGTCTCCATCTGCCAGCTCCAGGGCTGGGCTCATGCCTGAGGCCGCTGGTAACTGAAGACATGAACACGGCTGAAGTTGTCTAAGGAAAAGGGCAAAGTGAGAGAAGGAGAGAACCTGTTCCAAATCTAAAGGAACTCCATTATTTAGTTGGTGTGGGGAGAAGGAGTCTGCAGAGAACCCAGAGAAGGAGTGTAGAGACCAGGAGAGTCACATGATGTCATGGAAGCCAATGGGAAAGAGTGCTTCAAGGAGGGAGGAGTGGCCAAAGCATCAGATGCTACTGGGAAGTGACAGGAGGTGAGGATTGAAAATCATGCATGTGTGCCTTCACCTTTGCTTCAGAAAAGAAAAAAAAAAGAAAATCGTGCACGTGGCCTGGCAAGCTGGCTCATGCCTGTGATCCCAGGATTTTGGGAGGCTGAGGCGGGAGGAGTTCTTCAAACCAGGAGTTTGAGACTAGCCTGAGCAACAAAGTGAGACCCTGTCTTAAAAAAAAAAAAAAAAAAAAAAAAAAAAGCTGGGTGTGGTGGCTCACACCTGCAATCCCAGCACTTTGGGAGGCCGAGGTGGGTGGATCACTTGAGGTCAGGAGTTAGAGAGCAGCCTGCCCAACATGGCAAAACTTCGTCTCTACTAAAAAAAATATATATATATATGAAAAATTAGCCGGCTGTGGTGGCAGGCGCCTGTAATCCCAGCTCCTAGGGAGGCTGAGGCAGGAGAATCACTTGAACCTGGGAGGAGGTTGCAGTGAGCTGAGATCATGCCACTGCACTCCGGCCTGGGCAACAAGAGTGAAACTCCGTCTCAAAAAATAAATAAATAAATAAATTTTTTTTTTTAATAAAGAAAGTTGTGCATGTGACCTTCAACATGAAGGTTATGGGTGACCTCAGAGCTATTTCAGTGGAGGAGTTATGAAAGAGAATGGGAGGTTAGGAAGCGGAGAGAGGAAACAAAGACAATTCTTCAGCTGGGAAAGGCAGGAGATGGCGGTAAGCTGGAGAAGATGAGGAATTCATGTAAGTTTCTTTAAAAAAAAAAATCTGAACACTTAGGCATGTTTAAAACCAGAGTAATCATCTAGCAGAAAGGGAGTAGTTGAACAACTCTGGGGAGAGACAGGATAATTGAAGTGTAAGGTTCTTGGGAAAATAAAATTCCTAAGAGAGAATATTGTTTATAGCATTTCCCAAACTTGGTGGCTCGCCCCACTTCGGGCTGAGTTCATTTTGATTACCATTCCGCAGAAAGCACCATGGCCCAAATCAGGTCAAGGGCCCATCCGCAAACCAATTAGTATGGCCAAGGCTACACTTTGAGTTTGACCAATCAGAATCCTCTCCTCTAAAGCTGGGGGTGGGCTGAACTTTACCCAAACTAAATGTCTGAAAATGAGACAGGGTTAAGTTGTAGGAAAGACACGGTATTTATACCTGGGAGGTATCCCAGCAGCAACCTTGAAGCCAGCTGAATGATCGGGCAGATGGCCTTGCCATGTGGTGTTCCCTCCCTCTTGGAACTCTTGGTAACAAAGAAGATTTTTTTTTTAAGACATAGTCTCTCTGTCACCCAGGCTGGAGTGCAGTGGCGTGATCTTGGCTTGCCGCAACTCCGCCTCACAGGTTCAAGCAATTCTCATGTTTCAGCCTCCTGAGTAGCTGAGATTACAGGCACGCACCACTATGCCCAGCTAGTTTTTGTCTTTTAGTAGAGACAGGGTTTCATCATATTGGTCAGGCTGGTCTTGAACTCCTGACCTCAGGTGATCCACCTGCCTCGGCCTTCCAAAATGCTGGGATTACAGGCATGAGCCACCACACCCAGCTGGTAACAAAGATTCTTAAATGGAATCCCACTGAAACTTTAGCATATGGAGTTAGGATGTTCAGGGAATATGGCTAGCTGTAGAATTCAGCGTACTGAGGGGTTCAAATCTGGCTTATTCTAAGGGTTCTCGGGCATTTCTAAAGACACAGTAAAACACCTAAAACACTTTAGTAAGTGGAGAAGATGTCCAATTTAGGAAGCAGGCCCAGCCCTGTTAGATGGGAGGTAATTTAGGAGCTACGCAATCCCCAGCTCCTGGGACAACTGTGCATTTATTAACCGAGTTAACAGTTGTAATTGAAGAAGGAAAGACAGAAACCATGTTGGGCAAAATCTGGGCAATGCCTGCTTTAATGGGTCCTGTATCAGCTGATTGGGCATAGGTCTTTTTTTTTTTTTTTTTTTTTTTAGACAGTGTCTCATTCTGTCACCCAGGCTGGACAGGCTGGAGTGCAATGGCGCCATCTTGGCTCACTGCAACCTCTGCCTCCTGGGTTCAAGTGATTCTCCTGCCTCAACCTCCTGAGTAGCTGGGACTACAGGAACCTGCCACTATGCCAGGCTAATTTTTTGTATTTTTAGTAGAGACGGGGTTTCACCTGTTGGTCAGGCTGGTATTGAACTCCTGATCTCGTGAATCCGCCCACCTCAGCCTCCCAAAGTGCTGGGATTACAGGTGTGAGCCACCGTGCTCGGCCCGGCATAGGTCTTTCAAGGATCTCAAGGTTGCTGCTTCCTTCCTCAGGTGATGGTATTACGTGGCTTGGGGCTTCCCTTCTACCTTGCCTCAATTCAGAAAATGCTGATGGGCACCTACTATGTGTAATTGCCATGCTATGTGCTGGGATGTGGCAGCACTGCCTTGTGCAGTTTACAAAGCCCTTTCCTTTCCTACCTATAGTCTCAATCTGGTGATTCTGAGATAAGATTTTGAGTCAGAAAGACCAAAGTGAGAATAAATCCATCCACGTATTCTCTGTGTGACTTTAGGCAAGTCATTTCATGGAAGCCCCAACTTCTTCTATAAATTGGTAATAATAAAAGCTCTGGCCAGGCACAGTGGCTCCTGCCTATAATCCCAGCACTTTGGGAGGCTGAGGTGGGAGGATCACTTGAAGCCAGCAGTTTGAGACCAGCCTGGGCAACATGGCAAAACCCCGTGTCTACAAAAAATACAAAAATTAGCCCGCAGTGGTGGCTAACACCTGTGGTACCAGCTACATGGGAGGCTGAGCTGGGAGGATTGCTTGAGCCTGGGAGGTGGAGGTTGTAGTTAGTTGAGATTGTGCCATTGCATTCCAATCCGAGACTCTGTCTCAAAAAAAAAAAAAAAAGTTCCTGGCTCAAAGGATGGTTGGGAGGAGTCTGTGAGATTATACATGAAAAGTGCTTAGTGCATAGCAAGCAGTCATTAAAAAGTAGCTGTATTATTCATTCTTGGTCTGTTTATTCACACGATAATTTTATCCTGTTGATACTATTATCTTTGTTCGCACACCTTCATTGAGTACTGATTATGTTCTAGATGCTGAACACCGAGGTCCATAATGACCAAAAGAGGACTCAGATGCAGAAAAACAAGGGTCCCAGGACTAAGCCTTCAGAAAAGGAAGAACCATCAAAGGAAACTCAGGGAAGCTTGAGCACCAGGAGAAGTCTTCCTTTCCACCTTGCCTCAATTCAGGAAATGCTTATGGACACCTACTATGTGTAATTGCCATGCTGGGAATGTGGTATGTGGTAGCCTTAATCATCTCAGGAAAGCCAAGAGAGGTATATTAAGGAGGAGAAGGCAGGAGTAACACAAGGCCCCAAAGTGAGCACGGAGTTCTGCAACATTGAGCTCCCAGGTCAGCTTGAGGAGAGCAATGTGGCTTCGTAGGAAGGTGGGGGCAGAGGCCTGATCCAGACTGATTTGAGGAGAAAATGGAGCAGGTGTGGAATCCCCAACTGCAAAGAATTTACAAAGTTTTGGTGTGAATGGGAGCAGGAAAAATGGGGGAAGTGGCTAGAGGGAGATGTGGGATCCAGGAGTTTTGAGTGGTGGTTATTCAAACTTTTATGATAGGAGATATTAGGGCATGTTTTCTTGAGCAGATGGGAATGATCCAGTACCGAGGGAGAAACTGGTGACTAAGGAAGGAAGGATCTGGAGAACAAGGGGAGGGGTGACTCTGATAGGAACACAAACACTTCATTTATTGTAAAATCTGGGGAGGCAGAGATTGCGGGGAGGGTGCAGAGATACTGGTAGATGATGAGCACCAGTCTGGTTCCATTATTTCTGTGAGGTGAAAGGCAAGGCCATCTGCTTAGAGAGAAGCATGCAAAGAGGGCTGGGCATAGTGGCTCACACCTGTAATCCCAGCACTTTGGGAGGCTGAGGCAGGTGGATCGCCTGAGATCAGGAGTTCGAGACCAGCCTGGCCAACATGGTGAAACCCCGTCTCCACTAAATATGCAAAAGTAGCCGGGTGTGGTGGCGCACGCCTGTAGTCGCAGCTACTTGGGAGGCTGAGGCAGGAGAATTGCTTAAACCCGGCAGGTGGAGGTTGCAGTGAGTTGAGATGGAGCCACTGCACGCCACCCTGGGCCACCTCAGAAAAAAAAAAAAAAAAAGCAAAACTGCTCTAAAAAACAAAGTCTTGGCTGGGGCAGTGGCTCATGCCTGTAATCCTAGCACTTTAGGAGGCTGAGATGGGAGGATTAAGCCCAGGAGTTTGAGACCAGCCTGGGTAACACAGTGCAACTCAGTCTCTACAAAAAAATACAAAAAAATTAGCCGAGCACGGTGATGCACACCTGTAGTCCCAGCTACTCGGGGGGGCTGAGGTGGGAGGATCACCTGAGCCCGGGGGTGTAGAGGCTGCAGTGAGCTATGATTGTATCACTGCACTCCAGTCTGGGCAACAGAACTGAGACACTGTCTCAAAACAAACAAACAAAAAAACAAAAGACACAGTCTTTATTTTTAAATTATTATTATTACTTTTTGAGACAGAGTCTCACTCTGTAGCCCAGGCTGGAGTGCAATGGCATGATCTCAGCTTACAGCAACCTCTGCCACCTGGGTTCAAGTGATTCTCCTGCCTCAGCCTCTCAAGTAGCTGGGATTACAGACGTGTGCCACCATGCCTGGCTAATTTTTATATTTTTAGTAGAGACAGGGTTTTGCCATGTTGGCCAGGCTGGTCTTAAACTTCTTACCTCAGGTGATGTGCCCACCTCAGCATCCCAAAGTGCAAGGATTACAGACACGAGCCCCTGTCCCAGGCCAACGAAGTCTTTAAATACGAAAAAAAAAAATTTTAGCATCATCCTTGATTCTTTTCTTCTCATGCCTACCACCAATGCATCAGGAAGCATCTAGAATACCATCTACTTCTTGCCATCTCCAATGTTAACTATCCTGGTCTAAGCCAGTTTCATCTCTCTGCTGTGTGACCTTGGGCAAGCTCCTTACCTTTTCAGAGGCCTCTGTCATGAGGATTAAATGGCTTATTTTCTGTAAGGTGCTTAACAGTGTTCATCGCATAAGATGCGCCATATTAGTGCTTTTTAAATAAATAAATGTCTTGAATACAGAAACGGCTTTCTAAGGCCCTAGTCCCCCTACAGTCCATTCAGAACACAGCAGCCTCATGATTCTTTTAAAGCCTGGGTCAGATCTTGTCACTGCTCTGCCCTTCAGCTCCTGCTTGACTTAGACTAGCCACACTGGCCTCCTGTCTGTCCCTTGAAAACACACTAGTGCTGATCCAGCACTGTCACCCGTGCTGCTCCTTGCGCTTCTGCTATCCACAGGGCTTGCTCCCTCCTTCCCATTAGCTGTATGATCAAATACTGCTGAGTAAGGCCTTGCCTGCCTACCTGTTGGCTTGCTCAAATTTTTTTCATTATCTCTAATCACTACCTGACACTGTATTATTATTATTATTTTTGAGACAGAGTCTTGCTCTGTCGCTGAGGCTGGAGTGCAGTGGTGTGATCTCAGCTGACTGCAACCTCTGCCTCCCGGTTCAAGCAATTCTCCTGCCTCAGCCTCCGGAGTAGCTGGGATTACAGGCGCCCACCACCATGCCCAGCTAAATTTTGTATTTTTAGTGGAGACGGTTTTGCTATGTTGGCCAGGCTGGTCTTGAACCCTTGACCTCAAGTGATCACCTACCTCAGCCTCTCAAAGTGCTGGGATTATAGGCGTGAGCCACCGTGCCTGGCCTTGGACACTGTATTTGCCTGGTGGCCAGCTGTCTCCCTGACAACACTCAAGCTCTGCAACAACGTGGGCTGTTTTGTTCATTGCTGTATTTCCAGAGTCTAGCACAGTGCTTGGCACAAAGCAGATGCCCAATACATATTTACTGCGTGTGCCATTCTCTTCTTCGAATTCCTGTAATACTTACCCAATACCATTCTTGCAAGACTTAAGTATGCTTTTTCTGCCAGTGCCTGCCTGTGAAAACTTTTACTTGTCTACGAGCTTCCTGAGGACAGGGCCTGGCTCAGGGAAACAATTCCTGTCATTTGTGCAGTTTACCATCCCCTCACAGATGGCCTGATTTGATTTAACCAAAGCAAGCAGGCCATGGAGGGCAGATATTATTAGCAATACAGGTCTCCTGCCACCTAGACTAAGCTCAACAAATATTTGATTGAGAGAGAGATTGGGAGAGAGAAACTTGAGTCACTTTGGAGCGAGGAAGCCCTACTGGGTAAATGGAATGGTTCTCTGTAGCACATCTAACAGTGCTCATAACAGCTAGCATTTGTTGAACTTAATTTTCTAATCTCTACCTGTGTCATCCTCACAACTATTCTGTCTGCAGCTATACGGACGGGCAGGGATCTTTATGTCTTATTCATCTGTTATCTTATGGTGCTTAAACAAGGCCTGGTACATAGCAGGTGCTGAATAAATGGTGTCAGCCTGAAGCTTCTCAATTCGAGTCTGAGCTTAGGTGCAGCGCGGCGCTCCGTGTCCCGCCGTAGAGAGCGGCAGCGCTGAGCTCCGAGCGCTACCCCGGGGCTGGGCCGGGCCGGGCCGCGCTCGGCGGCAGTTCCGGGTGCGCCGCAGGAGTGAGCGCGTGCACGGGGTGGGGCGCGGAAGGCCGATCCCCTCCCAGCCCCGGTGCCTTCCGCATCCCCGCCCGTGGGGCCGGGTACCCTCGCAGTCACCCGCTGTTGTAGGCCCTGAGTCAGGGACTGAGCCTCCGAGAGCACGGAAGCCCCTCCAGCCCCTGCCGGCACCGGGAGTCCGGAACCCCCGGCCGCCGAGCCGCGCCGCGCCCCGCCCCGTCGCGCAGGCCCCGCCCCCGTTCCTGGTCGGCGCCCGCCTCCCGCGCCGCGCTCCATACTTGGCGATCGCCGCGGCCCCGCGCGCTCATTGGCCACAAGCTGGCGGCGTGGGGGGCGGGTCCGGGCCGGGCCGGGGCGGGGAAGGAAGGTGGCGGCGGCCCGGCGCGGGGGGAGGGGGGCGCTGACCCGGATGTTCACTCCTGGGCACCCGGGGAAGTGGAAGCGCCGGGCGCTGCTGCGGGGGGGAGAGCCACAGACGCTGGGACCGGGACCGCCGCCGCCGCCGCCGCCACCATGGTAAAGCCGCAGGGCCCTCTCCCTGGGCCGGGGGCCCCTCCGAGGCTCGCGTCCCCTCCCCCTGCCCAACCACGGCCCGGGACGGGTGGCTTCCCAGGGTGGGGGAGGGGCGGGGTCCCGGACCCTGGGTGGACCCGGTTCCTCCCCGCCCAGAAGGGGGCCGCCGGCGCGGACGGCTTGGGTGGGCAGTGACCCTGCCCCAGCTCCCAGCCCCCGCCCTTGGCACAAGTTGGAGTCCCACTGGCCACCTCTGTGTCCAGGCTGGTCTCTCCCATAGCCCAGGCTAGACCCTCCTTCCCGAACCTTGGTCCCAGCCAGGCACCCCTCTCTGGTGACCCTGACGTGGGCTCCTTTCCTCCCCCGGTCTCTACCGCCCAGGCTAGGGCGTCGTTTCTCCCTGCCATGGCCCGGGCTAGGCCGCTGCCTCCCTCCCTCCTTTGCCTGCTCCCTGGCCTCAGGCTGGACCCCTCAACTCCTCCTGCAGCGGCCTAGGTTTGCTTCCCCTCTTCTCCGTGGCCTCAGCCTGAATCTCTTCTTCCCTCTGTGATCTCAAGTATGGACCTCCTCTCCTCTGCCATGGTCCCCGCTTGGACCTCACTGCCTACTCCCCACCATGATCCCCTTCCCCGGACTTCTCGCCACTCCTAGCGCAGCCTGCGTCAGCCCCACTCGGTCCCCGCCCTGACTCTCTCACCAGGGTCCTGCCCCCTGCGCAGTTCACGACCCAGGGTCCCCTTCCCTGTACCTGGGGCGCGCCTTCTTTGCAGCCTTCGGGAAGCAAGGGGAGCTCTCCAGCAGGGGTAGGGGTGTTCCCGGTGCTGTGCCTTCTCAGGCTGAGGGTTGCCCCTTCTGGGGAGGCCGCCTGAGAGCCGGCGAGGGAAGGGCAGGCATCGATGTGCCCGGAAGGCAGCGCGCTACGTTGCGGGCCCTTCTCGAGGCCGCCGTCGTGGGTGCTGTGCGTGCGAAGCGTCCTGCGGGGCGGGTCGGGGTCCGCGGCACCCAGGCCTGAGTGGGAGCCGAGGGGTGAGGGTGGGTGGCCTACAGGACAAGGATGAACACACAATCGCCCCTGTGACGCCATGGCCTTGAGGGGGCCACCAGCCCCTGGGTCCAGCATACGGCCTGGACACGATGCACCCAAGCAGGCGCAGCCTCCCCTTTCCTCTGAACTGTCAGCTTGTAAGGGTTGGAACTGCTGATTATGGGAGTCCTTTGGATCAGGTGAGCAGAACTCCAAGGGAACGTGCTGGCTCCACTCGTGTTTGTTGGTAAAGAAGGCAGATGCTATCTGGACTTTTGAGGAACCTGGGGTTTCACATAGACCCCCACAGATAGACTTGCCTTCCTGCAACTTGACTCTTCCGCAGGGCAGGCCCAGCACTTAGGTTGGAAGAGCCAGAGAACTTCTTCCAGAGAGGGTTAAGGAATTTTTGGAGCATGTTTGTATGTGGACTTTGGGCCTCAAAAGTGTTTTGAGTCAAGGGATGCTGCTGCTGAGCGATGGTGACCAGTTGAGACGGATTAAGCTTTCCGTTGATGCCTTCCTGTATGGATGATTAAAAACATGGGCAATGTCACTTTTAAAGCCTTCCTATTTCTCCAGTAACACTGGCTGACAACTCCTTTGGGGAGGTGGGCCTGGCCCCAGGCCTGGGTGGAGAACGACTTCTCGAGGGCAGTTTTGGGTGAGGACTTTGAAAGTGGGCGGAAGTTTCCTGAGTGTGCGCTCAGAACCAAGTATGAGGCAGGAAGAGGTGATTCTCCCCAAGTGATGGGAAAGTGCCCCAGTCCCCCAGGAAGAGCACGCGACACCTGAGGCTTCTCAGGAGTCTTGAACTCGGCTCTCATTTGAAAAGACTGGAAAGGGTGGAGGAGGAGAAGGGCCTGCTTTCTGCCAAACACTGTGGTGTACTTCACCCGTACGAGCTGGTTTAATCTTCACGAAGCCCTCTGGAGCTGTCCCTGTTTTATAGATAAGGCAGCGGAGGCTCAGGAGGTGGAGTGACTTATTCAAGGTGTTGCTCAGTCAGTGGAGGAACCACCGTTGATCAGTGGAAGCCCATCTGGCAGGCTCTGAACTATGCTTCCCATTATACCAAGCTGCTCATATGTCAGAAGGTTTAATGACACTGTTTGAAAAACATAATAATGGGATATTCAAACATGGCAAGGGCAGAGGAGCAGTATTTATTGCCCATGGATTGTATTTTAGATCCTTTGCATAGGAAATCATGTTTAGGCCGGGCGCAGTGGCTCAGGGCTGTAATCCAAGCACTTTGGGAGGCCGAGGTGGGTGGATCACAAGGTCAGGAGTTTGAAATCAGCCTGGCCAACAGGGTGAAACCCCGTCTCTACTAAAAATACAAAATTAGCTGGGCGTGGTGGCTCACGCCTGTAATCCCTAGCTGCTCGGGAGGCTGAGGCAGGAGAATTGCTTGAACCCGAGAGGCGGAGGTTGTAGTGAGCTGAGATCGGGTCACTGCACTCCAGCGTGAGGAACACAGTTAGACTCTGTTTCAGAAAAAAAAAAAAAAGAAAATCGTGTTTAATAATGAAATAGCAGTATGGTGGTACGGTCATATTTAGCAGGGCCAGAATGAGCTCTTGGGAGGCAGATATTTTTGTCTTGTGTTTTCCACAACTGTATTCGTGGGACCTGGAACAGCACCTGACATTGGAAGAAACGGCTTGGAATATTCTCTTTGGGATATGTGTGTATCCATGAACTTACCTGCTTGGATTTCATATTCATTCTCTCAATCACTTGTTCTTGGTATCTCTTAGGCTTGTGATTTCTGACTGCTTATTGTTAGATTTATCCCCTATTTGAATACTCAGACTGTTAAACCAGTGTAGACAGTTGGGGTAGGACAGAAGCGGTGGTGTGAGGTTGCATTGTAGGTAAATGAATTAAGATCACTGTGGTTTTTATTTTCAGTAGACCGACAGTAACTGAGAATACAGCTAGATCTCAGTTAGCCATTGAGGGAAATAACGGCTTGAGAATCTAAAATGCACTTGACTTTGGAATGAATTCCATGATTTTTGTTGGCATGAGTTTCTCCTTCCCAGTTAAAATGCATAGACAAATGGAATTTATTTGCATTCCCTTAGCAGGTAATAATCTTACCACCGTCTGAGTGCTGTACCATTTCAGAGCACCGTTCCTTACGCAGCTCCAGCTTCTGACTTGGGAATTATTCTTAGTTATGATGATGGTGAGGCTTTAGCAGGACTAGGGGGACTAGGGAGGCCTCCTCAGGAGTTGCTGCTCCAGCTCACAGTTGGTTTTAAGCCTGGCAGGAGCTGATGGGAACTTGGTATTATTACAAGGTGAAACAATATAGTTGACATCAGCGTCTCTTGGCTCTCACTTGGTGTGGATAAGATACATTGTTCGACTCACATCCCTCTTGTCTGTCTATACAGCCCTGTTCGTTTAAGCCCACCTGGCCTCTTTTTGGTGGAGTGCTTATAAAAAGTAGCCAGCAATCAATGGCTTGAGATTAAGGAAATGATAAGTCTTGCCTTTGAAAGCAGATATTCCTGTGTATAACTCAGACGCCCTGTACTTTTACATTCCACGATGGGGGGAAGAGGACGTGACTGACCACAGGGAAATGGTGGCAGAGCAGGTGCCTCGACCATTAGAAAGAAGCCTGCTCTCCAGGCTGGGAAATGCTTATTGTTAGAGTCGCTCAAATCAGGTGAGCAGAACTCCGAGGCATGTTGTGGAGTACCTGAAGCTACAGGATAATGTTAATTCAGCTTTTTATGTATTAAGTGCCTACTCTGTGCTGCTTATATGCTAAGGATGCAAGACAGACAAGGATCTGTGCCCTCATGGGTCACATTGTTGTGGGGTGGGCGTGTCACGGTTATCTAAAGCTTAAGGGGGAAAGAGCTTTGTTCAATAATTAAGTACCTACTCTGTGCTGCTTATATGCTAAGGATGTAAGACAGACAAGGATCCGAGCCCTCATGGCTCACATTGTTGGGGGGTGGGCATGTCACTGTTATCTAAAGCTTAAGGGGGAAAGAGCTTTGTTCAGTATAACTGCAGGCACATCTGTGTGAGCTATGGCAGGAAACTGAAGAGAAAGCTGGGGCTTGTGCCAGGCCTTCACTCCCAGGCCTTTTGGAGTGTGCCTGCTCTTGTGGCTGCCGTTGGATAGAATTGGATTGCACGTGCACGCAATCTGCTCCTCTACACAGCCAAGGCTTTCTGGGGCCCAGAAATGCAACACCGCGGTACTGTGGAAGTCCAGCCTTTCCAGCCTGGGTAGCTTTGTTGAGCCTGTCCAACCTGTGCACCTGAGGATCTGCTGTGATCCAGAAACAAAACTTATGTTATAGCCGAGTCCCTGTTTTACTCACAAGGAATCTAAAGCTTGAGAGTGACCAGTGTGAGCAGCAGGCCTGGGATTCAGATCCACGTCAGCCTGACTCATGTGCTGGACCCCACTCACTGTGTTTTCCAGAAGCAGTGAGCAGAGGGCCCCGTAAATACAGGATCTTGTCCCATTTCCCCTTGCAGCGGACCCACCAGTGAGGGTGGGGTATGGAATTCCAGGGGATGCTACTACAGGATCACCCATGTTGGGACCAGCTAGGGCTATGCCATTTCTAGACCTAGGCTTTCCCAGATTCATGTTTCAGTGGAAAGAAGGGGGAAGCTTAATGGTTATGGGCCACTAGCCATGTGCCGTGCACTCTGCTAGAATGGTCTTCACCACAGCCTGACAAGGTAGGTTTAACTTTAGGGTGGAGGCAGCATAGTACAAGAAATTAGATTTAGGAGCCAGACTGCCTTAGGATAACAGTACCTCTGCATAACGTTGTAATGAGTGGTAAGTAATACCTGTCAAGCGCTTCCAGTAGCATCTGGCACATAGTGATATAAACATTAACTATTGTTATTATCACCATTTTTCAGGAGTGGTACAAAGGGGTATGTGGTTAGTCGCTGTCTAGCTACTAAGTGGAGGAATTGGGTTTTCTGACTCCAGAGCAAACCGTTTTTCTCCACTCCTTACTACCTGCTGATGTGTGCTTTGGAGTTTGCTTGGCTCTGGGCTGTGCCTTGAATGGACAACTTCCCTAATAGAGCCTGGGGCTCTTTTCTCCACTGAAGACAGGCTCCCTGTGAGCTGGGCACCGTGTGCTCCCAGAGCCTCAGGCCTGAATGCCTTGTCTGTGCCAGTGGAACCCCCTGTGACTGGAGGGTTCTTGCCCTCCTCCAGGCTTAGACCAATACAAGGCTGGGGACAGAGTGTATGAGCTCTGTGAGAGCAGAGGGCTTGTCTGTTTGGTTGTCTCTGAGCATCCCACATCTTGCACTGACCGCCTGGCACTTAGTGAGCGCCAGCTACTTAAACGCTGAGTGAGAGCTGAGAGGTGGCTGCCAGCTCCACAGAACATGGTCGCTGCAGTTGGGCACATCTGGATTTGAGTCCCGTCTGCCACTGAGCATGTGACTGTCGGTGAGGCTCCTAATTCCCTCAGTCTCAGTTTTCCTGATCCATAGCATGAGGATAGCATTTCATAGGGATGGGGGGTAGGGATGAAATTTATAATGTACTTCCTCCAGTGCTTGGCACACGGTAGCTATGGTTGTTGCTTATCTTACTCTGCATACTGCAGAGTAAGCGACACAAATAGATGCCGTAATCTCTGTCCTCTAATCCAGGAGGGGGAGGCAAGATGCGCCAGAAAAGCCAAGTGCAGCAGGAAGGAAGTAGTACTAGAAAACACTCAACAAGGAACTCATGGGTACTGTGGTCTGCCCATCCCTGCATTTCTCCCTCCTCCATGCAGCCCTGCAGACCACTCCAGCTTGCCGTCGGCTTGGGGGCTGGGCACGAAGCCCCGGAAGAGTGCTCAGGCAGAGAGGATGGGGTGGAGTATGGTCAAGGGGACTGGCACAAAAGCAGAGGTCAGGGGGTGTGGCCAGGCAAGGAGTAGATGCCAGCCGATGGGGTGCCTCAGGCTCAGGAGTGAGTTTTGGAGCGCCTGAGTTGCTAAGCTAAGGAGTTTGCATTTGATCTGGGACAGTGTGGAGCCAGTGAAATTTTTGACAGGGCAGGTAGAAATTTGAGGAGGCTGGCAGAGCAGTGGTATTTTAGGAAGAGTCCTCTGGCTGTGCTGTGCAGGAGGTCTGGGGATATGAAAGAGATGGGAGAGAGGCCTTCACAAGCATCAGCCTGTGAGCTTATGAGGGTCCTGGCCACTGTGCAGCTGTGGGCGTGGAAAGGAAGGAATGGTGGAAGGAGATAAAGGCAGAGTGAGATGGAGTGATTTACCACCACTGGGGCTGAGGGCGTTTGCCCCAGAGCCGTCCCATTTAGGCGTTCTGATTGGACAGTTTATCATTGACACACAGCTATTTCAGGTCAGTTCAAATCCTAGATAGTGGTGTCTGCAAAGCCTTGAGATCCTGTTAACAACAGAATGGGGATTTCAGTCTGGTTAGCCCAGTGATTCAGCCAGCCAGCCACTCTTTGACTGCAGGTGACCCCAAGTTCAGCCTGATGCACACAGCATTAGGTTCTGGTGCCTAAGACACCAGTTTGCTGAGGGAGATGGTGGGGTGGCGGGCTCTGCGAGGCAGCTGTAGAAATAATGGGAGCTAGTTTTTGTTTGCTTGTTTGAGACGGAGTCCTGCTGTATCTCCCAGGTTGGTGTATAGTGGCATGATTTCAGCTCACTGCAACCTCCATCTTCCAGGCTCAAGCAGTTGTCCTGCCTCAGCCTCCCAAGTAGCTGGGAGTACAGGTGCGTGCCACCACACCCAGCTAATTTCTGTATTTTTAGTAGAGATGGGGTTTCACCATGTTGGCCAGGCTGGTCTCAAACTCCTGGCCTTCTGATCTGCCTGCCTTGGCCTCTCAAAGTGCTGGGGATTACAGGCATGAGCCACTTAACCTAACCAGGAGCTAGTTTTGACCAATGACTTTATAATAGTCCAGCCAGCCCTACAAGGCAGATTCTTATGTCATCCTCATTATGCAGGTGAGGAAACCGGGGCCCACCTGGCACACCTGGCACTGGGCTGTGCTGCCTTTAGTGATTTTTTTCTATCAGGTCATTCATTCTGTGGATGCCTACTGAGCAGTCAGGTAGACGTAATAGAATATGCCATCTGAGACCAAGCGCAGTGGCTCACGCCTGTAATCCTAGCACTTTGGGAGGCTGAGGTGGGCAGATCATGAGGTCAGGAGATTGACACCATCCTAACTAACACAGTGAAACCCCATCTCTACTAAAAATACACAAAATTAGCTGGGCATGGGGGCATGTGCCTGTAGTCCCAGCTACTTGGGAGGCTGAGGCAGGAGAACTGCTTGAACCCGGGAGGCAGAGGTTGCAGTGAGCTGAGATTGCACCACTGCACTCCAGCCTGGGTGACAGAGAAATAATCCATATAAAAAAAAAAAAAAAAAAAGAATACGCCACCAGAATCTTAAGGTTAAATGGAGGAAGTGGGTGTGGAAGCAAGTATGTCCCGAGTTCTGCAAGACTCAGGAGTGAGTGCAGGGCCAGCGTGGGGAGTCTGCAGCATCAGACATAGGCAGAAAGACCACTTGCCTGCCTTTTCCTGTGCCGCCTCCTGCTGTTACCCTACATGTTTCTGACATTTCTGGATGCCTGTGAACAGGAGCCTTTGCCTACAACTTTCTAGTGTTAGGTTTCCAGTTGTGTAGTCCTGTGTCTTGTAAGGCTACAAACAACCCTGGTGGTTACCATTCACCTGGCATGTAGTGAGTACTGTGAGGACTGAGTGAGTTTATGTGTGGAAAGTATAGACAATGCCTGGCACGTTGTAAGTGCAACAGGAGTGTGATCTCTTATTATTGTGGTTATTCTGTTAACATGGATGGATGCTAGGTGGTATTTCATTTAACCTCCCAAACAGCCTGGAAGGCAGATGCTGGTTCCTTCTTCTGAGACTCCAAGATGTAGAGTCCCTTGCCAAGGAGAGCAGTCTTTTTTTTTTTTTTTTTTTTTTTTTTTGACAGTGTC